>QVNW01002205.1:0-20399 GCA_014825475.1 Pseudomyrmex flavicornis
TTTCGTTTCAGAAACATTTATTATCTGCAGTGAGTCTTTAGACTATTTTCTTTTAATTTAGAGAACCGTTTTCTAATTTGTGCAGTAAGTAAGACAAAAATCTAAAAACTATAATTCATAATAGAATGATAAAACAGGAACGGTTCAGCATCTTCTTAATGCTTTTAATTTGGTAGTTTTTTCAACACTCATTCAATTTGGGATTGGAGCAATTTGTATATTTTTTATTAGATTTTACTTCGAGTTTTATTCCGATAGCAAAAGCTCCGATCGAATTATTGTCCAAGTCTGAAGAAAGCAGACGTAAAGCGCGCAAATGTCATTTTAACGAGATTTAAGTTTTTACACTCGAGAACTTAAATGAGTGTGTCGATCTGTGCACTGCGAGATGCAACAGGTGCGGATCGTAAGATTCCGCGGAAGGATCGGCTAAATTGCATTCGCGTCGGGAAGATCGAGTTTTATCCCGGCAACAGAATGATTTCGCTCGTGACATGAAATATAACCACGCCTCTGCGGGGTTATATTGCGCGTGCGATCATCGCGCGCGCGCGATTTCTCGCGCCTTAAGGTCTGTCGCTATTACCGGGCGATGGTTTTTTTTTTGTTTGCGCGCGCGAAAGAGGGAAGTATCGCCGCAATCCCGATTAACGCGCGAACTAATCGCAGGAACGAAACAACCAACAGATTTTCGCGATCAAAAACGCGTTGTTCCTTCCGTCGGAATCCCGTCAACCAGAAAAGACACGTCCGCTCGGCCGGACATTTATTGCGAAGGCGGTGAACATGATCGACCGAGAGATCGGCAGCAAACACGACGGAGCCGTATTCTCGCGCAATGCCGGAAATAGTTTCGATTGCGCCGCGATTCACACGTTATTATTGGAAAGAGCAAACGCGGCGGCGAGGCGTATCCTCGCACTTGAAAGATTTCCAATGCGGTTGATACCGAACGTTTGTTACTAACGATGAAAGATTATTTATCGCACGGGGTTCCGAGCATGCGCGTCGGAATGCGTCGCGTAACCGTTTCGCACTTTTTTTGTTGTATGGAACATAGGTAATAGAAAAGAGAAAATATTGACAACGATCGATCTAGCAATTGCTGTTGTACCGTTATAAAATGTATATATAGGGTGTCCCATTTTAATGTATCACCCCACATAACTTTTTTATTTTTGATCTTAGAAAAAAATGTTTCAGACAAAAGTTGTATGGCTTTGAGGGGGACATAAGATGATGACAACTATTTGAGATCAAATAGTTGCTTGAAGGTCACGTGAAGGTTACTTACAATTTCTTAAATGGAATCCTCTACTTTTTATTGCACATTCTTGTAGATCATCTCGAGAAACTTTCCAAAACACTATAATTAAGTATCTTTTTTTGTTAAGTACTTGGTAACTTATATAAGGCAAGATTAGGACATGATCCGGCCGGTCAAGGCAAGATAATGCCACGATCCGACCAGTCAAGGCAAGATCGGGACATAATCCGGCTAATCAAGGCAAGAAAAGTATAAAAGTTATAAGCAGTTTTTGGTAAAAATTTCGTAAAGTAGCTTAATGTAAATGTAGCTTAAAACATGAAATAAACTCACACGCGCTCGTACTTGAGTGAGTATGTCTTGTTTTAATAGAAAACATTTTGTAACAGACAGCCAATTATAAAACTTGCTCAAAATTACGGTCATTGTGGTCACGGCAGATTCTGATTCTTTTGTGAAAATTCTCAACAGTTTTTTAAAAATGTTTGGAGTTAATGTCCTGCAGGCATGCCCTGATTCTCTCTTTCATATCTTCACGCGTGGTTATATAGAATACAAGTAGGGAGGAAAGAGAGTTTCTTCTTGCGAAAATTATTAGACTACAAAGAAAATGCGAGTTCCTCATTATAACAAGGCTGTCTCAGAAGGATTTCGAAGAATAGCTCGCGGCAACGTATTTTTTTCTTTTTTTTTTCTAGACATTGTGGAATTATAACAAAAACAGTTTATCTATAGACTCGGTCCTCGGCGAAGTTGTCTCGCCCGTTACGAGAGGCGAACGTCCATCTCGCGCACGAGGTTGTCAAGAAGAGAGACTCGTAGCCGCTACAACGCGCTTGCAGCCTTACAGACTTACACACACACACACACACACATATATATTTCCGGACAATTTATACCTAGTCAACTCGATTTCACGGTGCGCCGCAACCGGCACGGGTTTTTTCCACCCAAGTCTCGCGACTTAAGTACGCGCTAACACGCGGAGGAATTCGCGCGTGGTGTGCGAACACAAATGCGTCACGGGGTCTCCCCAGCCAATGAATATATTGACCTACGTGGTGAGAGACTCGATTTCTCTCCCTCATCGTAAGATACGGTTCCTCGAGCTTTCGTCGACGCACCAATCAACGCACTCGACGCGTTTTCGCATAGTTGCTCGCGCCTCGAGCTAAATCCCGTTCTTCTTCAACCGCGTTCTTTCAAACGCCGCAATTGACAAACACGGCGAGATAACGTCGTTCCCCCGTCGTTGTAACCGTCGAGTTGTACAGTCGATACACGGGATTATTATACACAAGTTGCGACGATGGCAC
The DNA here is from genome assembly GCA_014825475.1 of Pseudomyrmex flavicornis. NCBI lineage: Eukaryota > Metazoa > Arthropoda > Insecta > Hymenoptera > Formicidae > Pseudomyrmex > Pseudomyrmex flavicornis. The sequence continues at coordinate 2,584 of QVNW01002205.1, forward strand.
GCCGAGTATTCGCCGCCGAGAACATTTTTCGGAGAGTGTTACAACAGTTACGCGATTTCTCATCTCGCTCGCTGCGCCTTGTCTCGTTTTATCGAAATCGCGATCCTCTTCCTTCCCTGCCCTTCTCTCCCTCCGCCTTGTAAAAGCTATCGAAATTGATTTTAATTATGACGACGTCTACTCTATTGGCGTTTCAGTTCCGCGTTTCTGCGAGAGATAGAACGCGCGCGGAATTATCTGACATTTATGAGCGCGCGCGTCCGTTACATTCGATTTCGCAGCCAGTCGAGACGGGTGGTATATAATCGCGAATACGCGATGCTGCAGAAATTTGTTGCCTCTGCTATCGCACAATGTCGTAGAGATATTACGCTCGAGTATATGTTTCCGGTGTGAAAAAACAAACACACACACACACACACACACTGGTTCGTTCATTATCGAAAGACAGATTGCGAACGTTTATGTTCATATTTTATTTAATGCAGTTCCGCATACTCGACGTGACTGAATATCGCAGTTTTTGTTTTGTTTTTTTTTTTTTTTACACCCGTCGCCTCGTCAAACCGAAACGTCTTTTCAGCGAATCCACGTCTCAACGGAAATGGTTCCGCATGACGTTAAAACGCCAGGTGTGTGTAAAATCGCAACTGACCGACGAGCGTATCGCTCACAGCGATAGGTTAAAAGTTACAGCTTAGACAGCCGGAATGAGCTACTCAAATCGCAACTCTGCCTCGTCCGTATCTCTATCTTTCTCTCTCTTATTCCATGCTCGCATCTCGTAGCATGTCGGCTGCGTTTCTCGCGATATAAACGCCTTGCCTCGCGGATAACTTACGGACTTGTTTAGTTTCATCAAGGACCTTTCGCTGAGCCGCCTCCCTTTTCCTTTCTTCTAGTTCTCCCCCGTTCGCGTTCGTTGAATAACGACATTTTCGAAATATATGCGTCGGTTTTTTTTTTTTTTTTTATTTTCTTCGTGAACGACGAAGCGGCACTATATAGGCAGTACGCCGGCCGCTCTCTTCTTCAGAGCGGACAACAACGAAGATCGCGACGAGAGACCCGGAGTAGAGCGCGCACCTGCAGCCTAACAAGGGAGTCCGTGGAATTCCTCGATCGAGGACCGATGTATGTACGTACGTCGGTATACGATGGATGCAAAGCGAGAGAGAGACTCTTTTATGCGCCGCTACGAAGACCGCCGGAAGACCGCCGCCGCTGCTCGTTTCACCGCGCGGCTGGCACATCTCGAAATGATGACGCGTTTAGCTTGCGACTGCAAGCTCGAAAGAAATTCCAGACATTCGTGACGTTCTCGAAATAATTTTTTCTCTGGGAAAAAAAAGTCCTTCACACGTGAACAAATTCTATGTCTAATTGTATCTAGTTGTATAAAAAATTGTGTGTAATCTAATTACATTATGTAATTCTAATCCTGCAATATTTTTAACTGAGATATCTTCATCTTAACCCTAATCCTGTAAACGTTTTTTTTTTCAGATACGTATTTTGCAAACCTTGTAAACATTTGTGCTTGACGCGATTTTTTTAATTGGTTAAAACGTTAGAAAAAAATCTGTAGAAATTCACTTTATTCAACATTCTTTATTAAGGAAACAACAGGTAGTTTTGATATATTTTTTACTTTTTTAAAAGTTCTTCCGCTAAATAGTTAATAAGATTTTATGAGGATTTGTTCAACATTTTATATTACAAAATAACATTAATTTTGATGTATTGATTATTGTTTTTTAGAAATTCTTTCACTAAATAGTTAACCCTAATTCTTTAACCCCCTCCCTCTCCCGGAGGATCATTAATGGGAGATTCTTGAAAATATCATTTCCAAGAATTTATTTACTCACTTTTAGTTTTGATATAAAAATATATCAAAACTAATGTTGTTTCATAATAAAGAATATTGAACAAATCCTCAAAAATTTTTACAGATTGTTTGCAACGTTTTGATCAATAAAAAGAATTGCGTCAGACATAAATATCCAGGATTTACAGGATGATTAGGAATAATTATATTGTAGGAAAAAAGATCGATTGAGAGAAATAACGAAATCGTAACGATACTTTCGACACAGTGAGAGTCAAAATTCGAAATGTATATCGACACGACATTTTGCAAGACAAATATTTCGAATGTAACATTTTGTCAGCGGGCAGACAGTAAATAGAATTTTGAAGAAAATTGGCTGATGAGCTTTCGGATATCGATATGAACAGATGTTCGAAACAAGATTCTCGAAAGCATACGGGAAACCCGTCGACGGGAGTAGATCGTAAAGACGACGTAAAGACGACGAAATTTGTGAAGATTTATTATTATTGCAACTATTATAGATTTATTATTATTACAACATTTCGTTTCATTAAATTCACTTTTTTAAATAAAATTGAGTGATTTATATTACCAAATCCTACAATATACATGAGATGGAACCAGACATAGAATTCATTTTTTTTAAATTCTTTGTCAACAAGACAAAGAATTTAAAAAAAACAAAAACAAAAAATTAAACCACAGAGCCTATAATCCCGGTAGGAGGTGGACAAATGAAGAATTTTTTTCTCGAGCCATCTTTTGCTCTAGGATAAAAGATCTTATTACACAACAGTGTCCCTGTCAATCAAAATTTAAATGATTGTTTAATAATAAAAACTACATGTTATGGTATATTAGAATAAATTTTAATAAAATGTTTATCAAATATAATTATTGTTTAGTGAACAAATAAAAATTAAACATGTTTTTATATTTAGACAATCATTTAAATTTTGATTGACAGTAATAAGAACCACTGTCGGTAATAGGGTCTTTTACCCTATACATCTTATCTCTTTTTTTAAATATTTGAAATACCGCGCTTGAATGTGATGATGATAATGATGATGATGAGTACAAAAAAAATCAAGTAAATGCATGATCGGTGAAAAAGAATCTACTAAAAGACAGAAACGCGTATTAGAAAGACGGTATCAAGAATTGGGATCCGCGGTATCTTGACAAAACAGATGAATCAAGAGAGAAATTCCATAATCGTCGGTTGCCCTCCCCGACATTTTTTACACCGTAACGAGCACGGACCGAGATAAGTCCAAACGACAAACGGTTAGCCCGGCACGGCCTCCATTTAACACGAATAATCGGATGTCGCTCTTCAAAGCGCCGCGACCACCGTGTTGTAGAACAAGTAGCCGTTCTGTCCTGTAGCCGTGGAAACGTTGTCCGTCGTTGACACAAGTTGAATCACCGTGAGATAACGCACATAAAATACGGACTCGGATAACTTAACACGCGGGGACCTCTTCTCGGGGATTCCGATGGTTCAATTTCAATCGCGCGGTCGGCGTGTAACGGCTCGCTCTATGGCTTAAGTAACACCACTCGAACTTTCATCCCTTTTCCCCTCTCCCATCAGAGAAACATTATATATCCAATACGGACTATTCGTAAAGAGCGATTTTACCATAAATTCCACTTTATCTCTGGATAAATAGCTTTAGTTAGCTATTCGGTGAGGGATATTTCGATCGTTAAAAAAAAAAAAAAAAAACGGTTGCGCAGAAGAGTGATCTGTGGCGAGATATTTATTCAAAAGTGATACGCGCATTCTGTATGTGTGTGTGTGTGTGTGTGCAGCTGCGTGTGAGAAGAAAAATGATTTGACGTAACCAGTTAGCGTAACGACCGTTGCGGGCACATTGATAAATGTAGTTGCTCGATCTGATAACACGCTTTTTAACTACCGTATCTACTGTTTTTTTTTTTTTTTTTTTTTTTTTTTTTTTTTTTTGTGAACCGACAATAGCTTCGGATTTTGCAACGAGAAACATTTGCGCAACGATTTTCCATATCGTATTAAAATAATTCGCAAAGTAAATCGATTTGCGCGTTTTAGACACGCGATTAAATGTTGAAAAAGTCTATCCAAAGGCCGGATTTCAGGATCAGATAAAATCGCACTTCTTGCGTAGTTTTGTTATTATTGCAAATATAATTGTAAAACCGGTTTTGTGGAAGGTAACTACGTTGCAAAAAAAAAAAAAAATACAAATACTCCGACGAAGTTGAATTTATGGGGGTTACCCATGTAGATGGTGCCGCGCCAACCAAACGTCACCGATAACACTTGGAGCGTAGCTCGCTCGTAAGAGCTCTGATGCAAGAAGTGAATAGACTTCATCGCCCGCGTAACTAGCCCCGGATCTTTTCTTCCTCCGCGCGCTCCCATAACTCTCGTCGCTTCTCGCTATCATCTCTCGAGTTTTGATCTTTCTCTCATCGCTACACACACACACACACTCGATCCATACTCGAATTGACCGAGCCGCTTTATCTTCTCCTTATATTCTCTCCCCGCATCTCTTCTGTTTTCTCGTTCCTTTTTCTCTCTCTCTCTCTCTCTCTCTCTTATCCCCCGTCTTATTCGCGATCTCGCGCGTTTTTCCGTCGCACTCCAACAACATCATATCCCCGCGTCGTCATGAACCGCCGCGGGTATATGAAGAGCGACGGGAGGAGAGGAAGGAACGTGCGTTATATAGTTAGGACGATTGTTCGATACAGCCGCGGATCGCCGACCATTGTCGGCAGTGTGCGGCATTTTTGTTTCTCGTAATGAACTATTGATCGCGAACTGGCAATCCTTTCACACCGCGGCGCGCCAGTTGCAGCGAGGTAAGGGTTGCGGCGAGAGGAAGGGGAGGGAAAGAGAGGTCCGCGATGGTTGTAAGGCCATCGACAACCTCCGTGGGGGCCTTCTCAATGGCGCAACGGCAGGAAGAGAGCAGAAAGAAAGCGTATAGGAGCGGGCGCGCACATTCACGGATCATTACGCGACAGTGACGAATTATAACGACGCGGCCGGTAATGCGTCTCCGTGTAGCAGGCGCAGCGAACGTTTTTGCCTCGTCGAAGCCGTTGCGCGGGTATCGATAGAAGATCGAGCGGCGAAAGAACGACAAGGCGAGACAAGGACGTCGTCGACGACGTGCGGAGAGAAAAGATTGCGGGAGAGTGAGAAAGAGAGAGAAAGAAGATAGGATGCCGCCACGGTGCAGTGAGTGCATCCTCCCGCTTCGTAAACCTGTTCCTCTTTTCGCCGCCCGGGAACCGCTCTTATTTACGAGATCCTCGCGTGCCGCCGAATTTCGGATTCGGCCGAGGCGAAAAATCAGATGGCCCCGCGTTATTTACGACCGCGATTCCGCGATCCGCCCAAATGTTATATTCTTCTCCCGACGCTCTCGTTTAAAGCACCCCCGTGAGGTTTACGTATTACGCGTCGATTTCAGTAATTTGCTGCCGAGGAACACGATACGGGGCGATAAATATCGATCGGGTATATAGATACGTAACGCGCGTGCTATCATTCGGAAACGAAAAAACTCAGAGGGCACCACGTCGCAAACAAGCAACGTTGTAATATATTCGAAATTATGAACATTCTTGTGTAATAACATTTCCGGGGATTCGAAATTCCCCGAAGATGGGAGGAATTTTAAAAATTTTTTGAATTTAATTCGGAGATTAATATCCGGACGAGTTGCGCGATCTGTATGTGTTCGACGTTCGATATATCATCGGGATTCGATGAGTCTCTGCTAAATTTTGCTTTAATGCATCGCTTCCTGGTTCCATCCCCTCGTCGACTCTCCCCTTTTCACTTCGCGCGCTCTTCAACTTCTGATCCTTTAACGTACCAGTAACCGCGGCATTACCCGTGATCGATCGCGCTCAGGGTCGTAGACGGTCATAAATTATCATTGCTTATCTGTTGTTCGGCCCTAAGGTTCCCACGTAGTAATGAGATCTTCCACCCTTCAATCGAGCTCTCTCTCTCTCTCTTTCTCTCTCACATCCACCCTCGTTCTTCTCTCCCCCTCATCCCATATATGTATATACACATATACAATATATTCCCTACCGCTTTTTCTTCTAACCCGTGTTACAAGCAGACGATTCCGTCCTAGAGATGCGGGACTGATGCTGAAACGAGCGGTAATATATTATCCTCCGATCCGATCGTTCCTGTCATTTGCGCCAGACGGCTCGGGGATTAATTAGCCTGGCCGATACTTGGAGATCTCGTTCGGACGACTTCCATCGCTCGATATATATATACTTTCTTCTTCTTGCACGGCCCGCTATTGCTTCCCCGTCGTCGTTTCTTTCACGCACGACGAGAGTTGCGCCCCGCGATCTCTCGTCCGAACATATCGAAACGTCGGCGTGGCGGAACGCACGTGCCTGATCGTCGTTTAGATCCGCCGTTGATCCCCTCCGTCGGCGGCGGCGGCGGCGGCGGCTGCGCCATTTCTGCGCCGATGACAAAGAGAGGAGCGAGACGATGGAAACCGAGACGCTCGTAACTCAGTTTACTTGCGATCGTGGCGGCATGATTTGCGGCCGCGACCGTCCGAAGAACGTGTATATCGACCGATCTAGAGAATGATACGCTGCCGATTGTTCGACGCAACGATCTTTTTCACAAAGCGTTCGATTTTTTTTGTTTCTTTTGCGAGCTCTCGAGTTATGAAATCGTAAACTGCGCGAAATGTAATTTACAATCCTTGTGGCGTCGCGAAAGATAAGATTATTATTGGCGGTATCAAAACTTTTTTTTATAACAATCTTATGATTATTTTTTCCGTGTACTATATAAAGTTATCAAATAATTAATAATAATTGTTGTTAATTTAATTATTACTATTAAAAATTTTTCTCCTTGTTTTTACACGTTTTGATTGCGACGTCAGTTCTCGACACCGTCGCTGAATAATCGCTCGATCCCGTCCGAGCCGAAGAAAAGCCGCAATTGGTAGAGCGGTTGGTGTAACGACCGGATCTGCTCATCCCTTTTGGCTGCCAAGATTCGATGGGGGTCTCGGACGACAAACGCATTGGTTTAAGTTACCGGCTCCCGAGCCGTTAATTCGTCTCGATCGAGTGCCTAGATAAATCGACACGTTTTCTCCCGGGAGACGCGCTCAAGCGTGGCGCGTTGGCCAAGAAGATTGGCCTCTTCCTCACACTCTGTAGCCGAACATCCTCCCGCGTTCCCTTCACCTATCCCCCGCACCGTCCAACGGAACTGGTCGACCGGCTAATGCGAGCCGTTCAGATGGCGGATAAAAGCCATCCGATATATCCGCTAATGTCGAAGATAAATAACAATTATTTTATAATTAAGCGACCGAGCGCGCGTGGGCAGTAAATACACACGTCCGGTTCGCCGGAACAGAAAACGCCGCTTGATGCTCGAACGGCTACCTCGCAATTCGACATCGCCTGTTTGCGGCGTGTTCATAAGTCGCGACATCGATCAATCTCACCTCTCGATCGATTCAGAAATAAAGGATCGGATATAATGTCAATACTCGCAATACTGCCTGTCGTCGATATAGTCCTGCGTTTAGCCAATTCGACGGTTTGTCCAAATCGTGTGAAAAGTGAGACGTGCGATGATAAAAAAAAAAAAAAAAACCAAATAATAATAAATCGTAATTTTAATCTCTCTCTGCTAATCACTTTACATCTTTCAAGTCGAGTTGTTTATAGTTACTAATAAATAATGTGTTTTTCTTCATTTTTCGAACGATCAAGAGGCAGCAGATTCTACTTACAGAGAATCTATATATTTGCGCGATATATCTTCGCGATCTTGTATCTCTCGCCTTACACGTTTCCTCGGAAACTTAACAAGAAATATTGTGAACATACATTTAGCGGCCGCACATCAAAAGCTAACCATTCAAAACCAAAACCTTCGCGCTTCGAAATATAGTTGGAAAACGTAACGAGGACTTGAAAATTACCTACGCATTTTCGATCTACACGGTTGGAACCGGTCCTCCGCGCGGAGTAGAGTTTGTTTAACAAGGCTCGAGGGACGAAAGAGAATCGATTTGGTACCGACACAGTCTTGAATTTCTCTCTCTGTCTCTCTTTTCGCTCCGCGCGCGCGACGCCGCGCCCGTCCCCGTGTAAAATAAGACTCGGCGAGGTCGTAAAGCGATTCCCTCGCCGTAAGTTTACGTCCGGTACGTACGCATAAAGTCATTATATATCCTATATACCGTTCTGTAATACGCCATAAAATCCCGCGTTATATATCTAAGCGCGATATCATCTGGGTTAGCGCAGCACCCGTGGAGCGCGCTCGGCTATCTCGGGTTGTGTTGCCTTCGGTGCTTTCATCTCGACGCGCGGTCACAGCGCGGCAACGGTAGTGCGGAATGACCCTCTTCGCGCGCGAGGGGTGCCTTCCTCGCGCAAGTACGCTTCTTACCACCGCTGTCTCTCTTAACTCGATCAAACCAGCTGCCATTATCTTATCGTCTTTCCTTCGCGGTGACGCGCTCATCTCTCGTAAAAGACGCATTCCTTTCCCGAAACGCTTTCCTCGTTTTAACGCTCTTGCGTTTTGAGAGAGCGCAGCGCAACGACACTGTATTACGTACTTGAACACTAACATATTAACAAACAATATCCAAGAATTTTTAACGGACGAGCGGTCGTTTTCAATAATTAATACGGACGTGTCAACGATTTTTCATCACGATGTGAGATACGACAAAGCGTAAAAGAGATGAGGCGGAAGAGGAGGTGTAACATTACAGAACTCCCGCGTGAATTTATAGGATATGGAAGCCACGCAGTGGCTACTGAAACCTCTCCCGTGTATTCTCCCCATCGCACTACACCGCAATAATGTCCTCTCTCTTGCAAATTAAAGAAGTTTGAAGAAAGATATTTCTTTATAATTTTTTTATTCAAATAACAATCTTCTCTATGTGACATTTTTTATGTTATAACGAATTCATTAACTCTTCGCTAACGAATGATGGGCTGAGTCACTCGAGACCTGATGGATATTTATTATCTCCGTAATCGAATATATGTAAATGTCATAATTAAACAACTGAAATAAATATATTAAAAAATATGAAATACGTGTATTTTGTATGTTGTATTTATTGCAGACCGAGCGACTTTTTTTTGATTATTCAGTAGAACACGAGTCAGAATTGACGTGTCAACACTGTCCTCCTTAGCTAAAGTGTCCTATCGGGAGAATCGAATGAACTGAGATTTTATTCTTTTGTTTGTGCCATCAGTAATTAGAACAAATAAATCAGACGTCAAACCTTTAGGATTTTCTAGCTTCATTTAGAAGACAGAACATGTGTGGAACTTTCAATATTTTAATATATCTTGAAAAAAATGCAAAATTGCGAGATAGAACACTTCAACTAAGAACGACAGAACGGTCTTCCCAAAGTCCTCCGACAATTAATTTTAATTAGACAAGACATAGGTACACAACTCTTTCCTGTGCATATTCTTTTAGTATATTTGCGGGAGAGATAAGATTTCCGTGCAATTATCCTTTTAGTTAGTCGACTTTCGGGCGAGCATATTGTGTTCGCGACGCGCCGTACATACTACGTGCGCGCGCGCTCGCGAGGTGTACGATTACATAGTATAACATGACTCCGATGAGACTCCCAGCGCGTCCGGACATCGCCACGAGACGTGGCAAGAGACGCGCGGAGAGGAGCGCGTCGCACACCTCGACCGTGTGTTTACACGGCGCATAGGCCGCGTACAGCGCATGAGCTTTTGAATAGGGGTTGGGATAGTTGATCGCCAACGAGCCGAGAGAATATACATACGTCCCGGTGTACGTGTGTGTTTTCTTGGGAGAGACGTACGGTAATCACTCGTCGGCGGCGTAGACCACCGTGAGTCGCGATATGCGCGGATATATATCCTAGAAGACGCGCGCGCGCGCGCGCGCAAGGATCCCGGAGGCGATGCAAGTCTCTTATCTGAGACGAGTACGTACGTGTACACATAACTGTTCGGATACAAGCGGCACAAACGCTGTATTAATTTATAGGATTACCGCGATTCGACCCGTGCGATTCCCGAGATACGTTGCTCCATTAAGCAAAATTGATGATCATTACGTCACGTTGCGTGTGTTACCGTCCAGCGTTCTTGTTACACTTCGCATTTAATTACCAAGTGTTGCGTAACGTATCTCCTTGTATCGTCGATTATTAAATTCCGAGCCGAAGCTGATTAGATTATTTTCTTCATTTACAGATCATTCGCACATCACAAGGCGCGCGCGCGCACACACACACACACACACACACACACACACACACACACACACTCTCTCTCTCTCTCTCTCTCACACACACACACACATCACAGAGATTTATATTTAAATTATGACATTCGTTTACAAGCGAGTTCCCACATCACGGCTGCTTGCACGGGTGTCAAAATGAAATTCTCTCGTAACAATTTTGTTTTTTTTTTTTTTTCAAACATCGGATTTCACGCCAAGCCGAGAGCAATTGCTATGCCCGGCGCGACAGTACGCGCCGTTGTATCGTTTAATTTGTAATAACGCTGCCATACACATTGCGTTAAATTCTTCTTAGCGCGAGAGAACCGAAGAGAACGTAAATCCGCGCGCGTACACGCATGAAGATCCGAGTAATTACAGATGACAGTTGTTCATTAACTACTCATTAACAGGCTGCAAAGTGTTCGGTCTGTGAAAATATGTAATTACTGCCTTTTCCACGGTTATTACGATCCCTTACGCGCGACTTCTATAAGATGCGCGCAATGACCGCGCCGGTGATGTATGTTTTCAAGGATATTACACTGCGGGCGCATATATGTAGTATATATATATATATATATGCGCGAGACGGGGTTGACCCGTTAGTCCGCGACTTATAATAACTCGTTAAGGTAAGGCTTTAATACCCGCACCGCTTCGCGACGGTGCGCGCACACATTCAGACGTGATGCGGCGCACAAACGGCGCCAATAATTTTCTAATGATTCAGCATACAGCATTACTTCCCGCGTGCATAATACGTATAAATCTTAATAATAGGATTACACATCTCCGCCATTTGTGGCTTCTCCGCGCGCGGGCAACCAATATACGCACGATTGCAAGAGAATCGAATTATTCATAGCTTCGTCATAAAAAAGAAAAAAAAGTGACGTCAAATACAACTTTTCACTCTTCCTTACTACACGGGAGGAGTGTGTAGTACGATAGCAAATTATCACGTATCCTTTTCACAATAGACACATCTTTCATTATGTCAAACGCGCGATACTGATTACACGTTACCGCGCGATAAGATAAATTCGATGGGATACGATTTTAGTCGTACGTAGTATATCCGTTAACGTTCCTGTCTGCCTACCTACTTACTTAACAACAGGCGGTGGCGCGCGTCGTGACATGATCGTTTCATTTTGTGCAACAATGCGCATGGCGTCGGTTCCACCATTCGGATTTACATTCGCGCGCCCCTCCCCTGTTCCGGGGCGAGCTGAGTGTCGGATATAGATATACGGTTAGATCGTCAACAAACGGAGGACGAGGAGGACGTATAGTTACACGGCGAATAGTACACGTTGCTGCGACGTGTAACGATCGCTCACGGTGCAGGGACCACCACCACCGCGCCCGCGTATCTACCATATGACGAGCGCTTGCATGATTCCGTCCTGGAATTTGTCTCGTGTTCGATGTGGTCGCGACGTTTCGCACGCGGACAAATTGCCCCGATCTATCACGCGCCCATGGGTTACAAGGCTAATCCAATTTGTATACGGCGCGATAGTCCCCCAGCGGGACGTCGTCGTCCATTGACGTGACACTCGCATCGTTGGAACGCGAGATGTCGCTCGCTCGTCGTTGACGAATGGAAGAGAGGCGTGGGGAACCGAAACTCGAAACACTTAGAGCGGAATGTATTATATCTCAAGCAAGTTGAGAGATACAAAAAAAGAATGTATTCGTGTCCTATTGCGCGGAGAAATAGGACGACGGTGGAAAAAAGAAATTAGAAAAAATAGATAGAGGATGAAAGATGGTTGGGAAGAACAAACAGACAGAAAAGAAAGAAAGAAGGAAAGAGAAAGAGAGGAAAGAGGAAAGATAGATCGAGATAGAAGGTTAACTGCATTTGCGGTTTACAATGTTTTTGGCAAAATGTACAAAGAAAAGATGAGAGAAAAATAGGCAAAGAGAAGTTTTGCAAATCAGAAATTGAAGAGAGAGAGAGAGAGAGAGAGAGAGAGCGCAAAGGTCGTGGAATCATGCAGCTCATCACGCACGATGACAGCACAGTAATAAGGATTCCGCGCGTACCATCATGGGAACTATCGCGATACCGTGCCGCAAATAACCGTGAAATCCAACCGTGACATTCGTCCTCGTTCGTCTGACGTTTGAAAATGTGAAATCGATGTTCTTTGAAAAATTACGCGTACAAAAAAAAACGTTATTTTAGTAACGATTTGTTTTTTAAAAGAAATTAGTCCCGTCTTGGTTGCATCACGCTTTACTACGAGTCCCATCCTGTACACATATTCTAGGGAAAGACTCAGCGGGTATTCCGCTACAGTGGCAGCGCGTCGGTAGAAAAGAATAGATTTATTCGTGTTTACTTACGCGCTGATACGTTCATTAAAAAAACTTCCAACGAATCCGAATCATTAATATTCATTTGGAAATCGTGTCTAGTCAAAGCTTACAAATCGGCTCGATAAAATCGACTCGACAGTTTTTCGTGATATTATCATGTTCGGGACGCGAGGAATCTCTTTTGAGATACATGTAAAATTCGATAATGAGATCTCGCCGAAGAGAAGCCTTCGGGCGTTGCAGTCGCGAAACAGAGAAGCCATGTATGGCGAACGACGACGGCTTGGCGGTCTTGCATTTTGGTCTCGATAATCCCGCATAGAGAAGAAAGAGAAAAGAGAAATCAGAAGAAGATGAAAGAAAGAGAGAGAGAGGGGGAGAGGGAGAGAGAGAGAGAGAAGAGCTTGCGGTGCCGCAGCGGACAAAGCACAATCAAACCTGACGAAAAACACCCGAGTCACTCTCGACTTAATAGCTAATTATCAATTAATTAAGAGAACCGACGCTCCGATTTCGGCGCAACACTCGAGCCCGACGGTCTTGGTGGTTGGACGGTCTCCAGATTCCTTTTACAGAAAATTTGCATCTCATGAACATTATCGAGTCGTTATAAGGCGGGACGTATATGCAACAATGTATTATATATACATCGAGCAAACGGCCGCCCGTAATGAGTTTTTTCGATACATCCTACGCAATAAAGGAAGATGGATGATACAATCCCCCATTACGGGACCTCGACATAGGAACTTAATCGCCGCGCAAATGGAATTATTAAATTGAATCTTCCGAGTTTAAAAATCGATAGAACGTTGATGTGAATAAAGAGTAAAACGGATGTATTACAAGTCTTTACACGATCGCTCTGGATTGCGACACCGGTCTGGTCGTATGTCATAGCGTGGCCTATATTTTAGTCACACATTTATCATATCTCTCCGGCGTCTTATTTACGCACGTACAAGCCGTACACGTTTTGCGTATCGGTCGATCAAACTAGCGTCCATAATTCTTACAAATGTTCTTCTCGGAAATTATTAACGAAGGCTCCAATCGAGAATCTATTAAAACTGCAATATGAAACTCGATGTGGGATTATTGCGTGTATCGGAACACCTCACAGTATTTATTCTTCAAAATTTGATTAATTGTTGCATCGATAATTTTTGTTTTTTTTGTTTTTTTTTAAATTTGCTTAATCTCGTAAGTAACATTTTGCGCCGTTGTAAACAGCTGATGGTTTTGCGACAAACTGTTGTAGTCAATCAATCATTTGATATCGCGACGCGGAATTTATTCTGTCTGAAGTGCAATACGTTTGAGAGCAACCGTTTGCGCAAAACTGTGCAGAAATGAGGGAGCGCATCTTCAACACGAAAATACCCTCCAGTCTAAGGTCTAGGAGACGCGATGTACTCGCATGCTTACTATAATATCGGATATATTGGATAATGATAAAGCCGCGCGCACCTACATCGCGTCATACGGGTGATTGGTTATTAGTTTTGGCCGCACGATACGATCTTAATGGGAATACTTAGGTGGGAGGCTCCAAGACACCGAGAATGATCTATACTACGGATCGCGTACGCGCATCAGACCCGTCTGATAGATCGGCCAGGCTCTATTCGTGGGACCTACCGTATATACACCACGTTTCTCCTTCACTCCCTCGATTCCTCCCTCTCCTCTACACACTTCTTATTCGTAGTGCGATACTCACACTACGTAAGTCTGCGTTTTCGACTGTGTGAGTGAGTGAACGCACATCACCGTAAAGCCCCCGTACGTACGGCGAACAGCGAACCAGCGACAACACAATGCAGCCAACACGAGAACCGATAAGATCGGAACCCAAACTGCCGAGTGTCGAGAACGCCCGCTGGGACCCACGCCTTTTTTGCACACAACCATCCAGTCCGCCGTATGTACAGACCCTACCTTCCTCTTCCCCTCCTCCTCGCCCTTCGTCCGTCCCTCATTGTTATTATTAGGATGGACGAGGCCCTTCTCGCTTTACCCTTTAGCTCCGGAAGAACGATACGAGTCCTGGATGGAGTCACTTCTTACCGAACAGCTGCCCCCTTTTTGGTTTCCCCACGGGACACGGTAGTAACCTACTGTTTTGTACGCTTCAAAGCGCACGTTACAGTCCCGGTTATGAAAATTAGCTCGGTGCCACGCGAATGATATTGAATCAAGAGACAAAACTGTTATTACACACATTCATAATAATAATATTTAATCTATTTGCGAAAAATTGCAACAAGTACGATTTCTTGACCGAGGCGTCTTTTTTTTTTGCAATGGATTTTTTAATTTTCATGGGGGAATAAATAGGAATTTTACATATTCCTGATGCAAACCAAACATCCTACCGGAGTTTTCGAATTAATTTTAATTCGAATTTCGATGTGTATCAATTTACACGTTTTGGAAAGTTAAAAACATATATTTACATTTGCACGGACATCCGGCACAGGATGTCGTATTGACCTCAATACCTCAGTTTGCAATTTTCACTAGCACTTAAAATTGTTGTAATTACAATCACGTTGAGTTGTAAGATTGAGAAGTATTTCAAGACCGTTAAATGGCGAGGGTCAAGGCGAATGAGAGCCGATATACTGGATATTGATGTATCTTGTTTATTAGATTATTTATAAATAATAGATTATTTAATAAACAAGATTATTAATTAAACAAGATACACCAAAGATACATCCACTATATCGGCTCTCATTCGCTCGATCCTTTTTTTTTCATCATTTAAGTTCTCAAGAGCCTTTTTTACTCATTAAGCCCGTTAAAGTTTTATTGAACAAAAATAAAAACAATAAATGCTCGACGTATATACGTAGCATTAAAATACTTGTTGTTTTTTAAGCTACGTACGTCGAAATTAAATCGTATGCTACGCACAGATTTTCTCACAGATGCTTTTTTTCTCTACTATATCAAGAGCCGCTAAATATTTCGCGTAACTTTCTTTATTTTTGCGCTTCCGTAAATTGACCGTAAATTTTCAAATTCTGAATATAAATAGATAAAAAAAAATCCAAACTTAACGTAAAGTATTTAACAATTCTAGTGAAGTGAGAAGACATATATGAGATAGTCCGTACGGACGTGCTGACATTCTGGACGAATTTTCTGTATTGCGGCTTCGAGGTACACCGCGCACTCTCTCTTCCACAAAGAGACGGTGACCGCAACCAGTTACTACTCTTCATAGTGGTAGATGCATTAACTAACGCACAAGTGACGCGGCCATATTTCCTTCGGCAGTCGTCAGCAGAGCGGATGAAACGTTTGATGAACCGTCAATCCGCGGTGATGCGCTTTACGAGATTTACTGTCACTTCAAGTTCCTTCAAAGAATCCTAACCGAAGGAGCGAAACAAAGCGTTTATTTATACGATATTCCGAAGGACATTTGATTACGATGATGACGCATCTACGTGCGCGTCCCGCACACGCGCAATTGATGTCACAACGTAGATTGACGATTATCATATTTTTCACGGCTGACGTTTATAGTTCGTGAGGCGCTTCTTCTCTACCGTATTCGTACGTTCGCACAAAACTTATCCGCCTCTCATGAGAGAATTTCCTCTCTCCCGCCACTGTCGTCTCGTCGGCTCGAAGTAAAATACAAATGCGATCCAACGAGACGCTCGCACACGAAGAGTGTGTTTCGCCAATGTGGTGTGACGCGCACATTTAAAACGCGCGTTATATCTCACTCTTTACGACCCACGGAAGCCTCTTCCGAATCGTCAAATCATCCGAATGAATAGCTTTATAATTGTGCGCTCGAAAAACGAGATATTCGCCGGGACCGTTCGGGTCTCTTCAGGGATCGGAAATCTACTTTTATCACACAACGGATTATTGCACAATCTGCGTGTCCAACTTTCTAGAAATATTTTATTTGGTTGTTTTTTTTTTATATTAACACATTTGGGGTCGGTAAACGTGGTCCTAGGTCATTTCAAAATCTGTAGCCGAGATCCTACATCACTTTAAAGTTTGTGTTTATTTGTTTAACTCTTAAAAGCTATCTTGCAAAAATCACGTTAAAACTGTGTCACCTTTGCGACACAGTGGCAAGTATACTTGCCATCTTCTATTCACTATTTTAGTGATATATAACTAATTCATCAATTTTAATGGTTTTTTTTTTGTATTTTCCACTAACTAAGAGTTTGATATTTATGATCCAAATGTCAATAGTAAAAGATGATATATTTTTTATTATAAACAAACTCATGAAAAATAAGAAAACGCTATTTTAACAGAAAAAATCTATTCGTGAGAAATAATCTTCTACAAAAATGTATAGATCGAATATGAATTCTACGTTTCTTGGATCGCTGATTACGAATCTGGAGTTAAAATTCCAAAATTCAAAATGGCGGATACAAAAGTGGCGAAAGTGAAAAATTTTGAAATTTTTACTTCAGATTTGTGTTCAGCGACCCGAAAAAACCTTCGGGTACAAATTTTTAGGGAAAAGTCTGTTGGATAGAAAAATTTGTGCCAAAAAGGGTTAATGCTATATCATGAAATTTTACTCCCGTATATATTTTTTTATTTTAGAAATAAAAAAAGTCGTCAAAAAATTCTAATCGTGTGAATAAATACCCTAAAATTAATGTTGCTGGTACCCAGATAACATTTCTTGCGTGCGAGGTTTGCGCGCGTTATATATGTAAATCTTGTATGAGATTTGCTTGAATTTTGTTTGTGAACATATTTTATCGCGCACGCGCGTGCATATTGCGCACAAGAAACTGTCTCATATTTATCCAATATACCAACAAATAACGCGCAAATAGCTAACATATTGCAAGTTATTTACTCTTAATTTGACAGTGTATTGCACATCTAGGATGCATGAGTCATTCTTGTGTGTGATGACTGGATATTCACGTATAAAATGTTGTCTAGATTTGCTAATTATATACTGTTCATATGACGACGCACTGGGATATGATCGCAAAATGTTATTTGAGTAGTTACGTTTTTTAATAACATTAACAAAATTCGCGTGTGAAATTTCACCCACGATAGTAGTCTTTAACCCTAGAACATGCACTTGGGGTCAATATCACCCCAAGAAATTGGTTTTCCTGATTGGTTTTCTCAAAAATTTGTCTTTATATTTTTGTTCCTAACAATTTTTTAATTGTTTAAAACACTTTTTAATATAGATATTCTTAAACTGGAGACTCTAACGAAAAATTTTAGATATGGTACGTTCACATCCGTTCAGTTTTCAGCAAGTTACAGCTGTTTGAACTTTGTGGGGTCACC
>QVNW01002206.1:0-11676 GCA_014825475.1 Pseudomyrmex flavicornis
TGACTTTGTCGATGACAGCGCACTTCCCAATCTTAGTGTGACGAAACACATCGTGTATCATCTAGAATTAAATTAAGACGAAATAAAGTTTTGATTGTATTTCGCGTTCTTTCTGTGTTGCATTTTATATTGAATCACTAAGTATATATCTCAATATACATATAATGATAATATATATATATAATGTAATGATTCTATTTATATGTATAATGTAATAATTCAATACAAGATGCAACACAAAAAAACGCGAAATAAAATCGAGACCTTATTTCGTCTTAAATTCTAGATGATGAACACAGTGTGTTTCGTCACACTAAGATTGGGAAGTGCGCTGTCATCGACAAAGTCAAAAGTAAATATGTATGAAGATAAGAACGTATCATTTAACTTAAAAAATCATCTTTATTTGATATATTATATTATTTAAGCTAACGATTTTCTTTTTTATACATGAAATGAGAAAAAACATATGTATATACAATCTATCTCAAAATATCTATATCTCGAATATTAAAACCGCAAATTTTTAAACATTTATTCTAAACACATTAAATCACATGTAGATCGTTCTTTACATAGTACAACGTTTATAAAGATAAAGATATATAAAGAATATAATTCAAAACAACTCATACATGCTACAAACAAATTTGGTGATGTAAGATTTGATGATGTAACAAAACATTGCGCAACTCACCACCACAGCAATATCGATACAACGTTCGCCTCTTCTCTTGGATTTGGTTTCGATTTGATTGTCGTTGAATCCATAGCTCCTTACGCGCGTCATTAAGTCACAGCAAGTTATGTACAATATATGTCACTTCAATCAATATGATTAAA
The DNA here is from genome assembly GCA_014825475.1 of Pseudomyrmex flavicornis. Lineage (NCBI taxonomy): Eukaryota > Metazoa > Arthropoda > Insecta > Hymenoptera > Formicidae > Pseudomyrmex > Pseudomyrmex flavicornis. Next base: position 844 of record QVNW01002206.1, read on the forward strand.
AACGATCGTTTAACTTATCAGCTCATAAAACTTATCAATAACCGGCACGCGTCGATTTTATTTTGCAACTGAATCGATTTTTCACGTATTAAATAAAATATTTTCTTCTCCGTTTTAATACTTGATTTCTTCAATCGCGTCATTAAAAACTGCACACAAATCGCCCGCAAGATTTGTTTTTTTTCTTCTCCACACTAATTGAGATTGATCACTCGATGAAATTCAGGCTGTTTAGATTTATATATCATGGCACTTCACGTATCTCATCGGCTTCTTGTCACTATCTCTCACAATCAATCGCTCTATTGATTTTATCGCTTTATCGCAAATCTGTGATAACTCTCTTCGGCACGTGCGAGATTAGCTGAGTTGATTAACGTGTGAACATCACTTCTTCAAACTCATCTTCAAGAGTGTCTTATAAGTGATTCTTTGAACATTTCGGTGATCCTGTCTAACAATTTTCAAATAATAAGAATTATATGTATTTTCTATTAGAAATCGTTTTTATTTTATTAAAAAATGTATTAATTAACGTCAATATATAAGATCTAATACTTTTATACTCTAATTATTTGGACAGAAACTTAAAAAACTAAAATGTACTGACTCTGTTATGTTATCCTTAAAAAAAATATCGCTTTTCTTTAATGTTCTAATTTGTTGTATTGTCTTCAAAAATATAAAATTTGCGATGCTACCGACAATTGATGATCTGAATTTTGATGAGATGAAGGAACCTTGTTTTCCGTTGAAAGAATGAGTTTTTTCAGTGCGTGTATCTGTATTAAGAGATAATATTTCTCGTCGCGATTCAGAATAATATTGCAGGCCTTATCTAACTTCTACATACACAACGTCATTTTATATGCAATGTCACTTCTCAAATAGCAGCCGGAAGTAACTCTGTGTTACGCCATAATTAACATTTATGATGTAAAAGAATAAAAGACAATTGAAGTACATTTGATTGCCGTTAATCTGCCGCACATATTGACTAATTTCGTTAGAAAATATAATTGCAACATATATTAAGTAAATAACACTAATATATATAAAAATAGAAAATCAGATATTTATGAATAACAATTAATTTTTTCATAAGAGAGAATTTGTTCCAAAGTTTATCCCGATTCATAAAGTATAATAAAATATCCAAGTAATGCAGACACTTTCTGTTCGAAGATTATCGATTTTATCGTTTATTGGCCGAGATACTCGATAAATGATACATATAGTTTCAACTTGTTGTTATTTTTTCAATTTGCAAGTTTGCTCGTTTCATTCTCCAAAATATTTGATTGTTTTATTTAAAATTTGTAAATTTACAGCAACGAAATCGAAATATCCTCCGCGAAGTTCTCTATGCGTTTGTGAATATCGCTTCGCAATTCCTTCGCCTAAGACGCATGGAAAGTTACGGAAGGGCGTAAAACAAGTTTGGAGTATTTTAATAGACCATTTTGGGTCCCGTTATAATGGATGTAGATTGTGAACCTATAGCCCGAGCATAAAACTTTCGGGAGAGACCGCGCTTGTATAAATCAATATATTTAATTCAATGAGCCCCGTGAAGTTAGTCGGTGATCTGAATACAATTCCGCTTATACGGACTACTTGTTGATGTGTGAACTCGCGGGTTAAATTAACGATGAAATAAAAAGAGAAATAACGGTTGTGTTTTGTCGTCCAAAATAAAAGCGAAGATATTCGAACGATTGATAGAATGCAATTCGCCAAGGAGACACACATCAAATAATCTGATCGATCTTATCGACGTAATTTATGAAATGTCTAATGGCAGTTTATGCAAGTTTGTGAAACGAATGATAAAAAAGTTTATGGAAGATTTCTTGGTCTCGCGCTCTTCCTTTATGTATGTAAAATCTGCCTAAACTCGAAATGAAGTTTGCTTGCTATCGAAATACGACCACGACCGTGGTAGTATCAGCCTTCGGGATGAACACAAAAGAGCGCTACATGCGTTGAACGAGTGATAGCGTACCAAACGATAAGAGTCGCAGATACGCGTGACACGACGTTTATAGAGTACATATTTGCATTCGGAGAACTACCGCTCATTACAATATCACCACATTAAAACGCCTTTTTTTTTCTGATTTTGCAGAAGAATTTTTTTTTTCCCCAAGTAAATTTTTATTTTACCCGAACACAAATGTCGCAACGAGACATTATGGTTTTTTTTTGTTATTTGTGTGATACGGTTGTAAGTCATCGGTGTCGCACGTGGCACTGTGAAGACGTTGTTCTCATCTTGTGTGATATACACCACGTCTTCCGTGGAAACAATGAAGCTAGCGCAAGTGCAAGGTCCGTCGGGCTGCTTCGCACTCGGGAATCGCTTTGAAATTGGTTTGAAGTATATTTCTTACGTGATTCATTATTACGAAACCGTGACGTGCAAGTTTGTGGCGATAGAATGATTTGTTATAGAGGGATACGTTTGCTTCTCGATACGAGAGACGGTTTCATGCGAGATTACGCAACGTTGATAACAATCAATAAAGTAACAGTACATTTTTAAGAATCAGCATGTTTTTCTTACGTGCGCATTATGAAATATCGTGATGTGCAAATATATAATGATAAAATAACAGAGAAAACGGTTTTTTCAATGTGAGAAACAGTTCATTGTTTCCAGAAACCTGGGGAAAAAAGTCATATATGTGAACAAATATGATTATACAGAATGAGTCTAATAAAAACTTCAGTCTGTTTTTCTGAAAAACTGTTGGAGATAACGAAAGACATTCATTATCACAATTGTAGGATATATAAAAAAAAAACATATTACGGTACGACCTTGAATAGAATTGAAACTTGAATATCTCGCATTACCAATCAAAAACTTTTTTATTAAAAGATTTTATTAATATTTTTTAATATAAAGATAATTTTTTATTAATAGATTTCATTAATATTTTTTTAATAGAAAAGAATAATTTTGAGTCGCTCTGTCAATAATATATACTCACTTTAATGATTTTTGTAGAGTAGTTTTTCAAAATCGTTGTCGAGATACGAACAAAATTAGTCAAAATAAGAAACTATGAAACAACAAAAACTATTCTTTTTATTATTACAATAATTGCTCGAAATATTCACTATGTATTCAAGACATGTCTGTTTCCAGACATGTTTGCTTGGATTTCTTCTAATTCTCGAACAGTTATTTCGCAAAAAATATTTTTCATTCTTTTTGTCATGTTTCCTCGAGTGTTAAAACCTTGAAAGTAAGCTAACTCTTTTATTTTTTTTTTATCTAAGCAAGCTTTCTACGAATACAGGCACATCTGGAATACATAGTGAACATTTTGAGCAATTATTGTAAATAGTAAAAAGATTTGTTTCATATTTTGACTAATTTTTTTGTTTATATCTCGACAACGATTGAGTTTTTGAAAAATATATACAAAAGTTCGTAAGCTTATTGAATGCTATCGACAGAGTGACTCGAAATTACTTCTTTCCATTAAAAAGTTTTTGATTGATAATGTGAAAAAAAACAGTTATTCAAGGTTATTCAAGGTCCCGTAGTATATCTTACGATTGCGATAATGTCTTTGCCTATTTCTAACTGTTTTTGAAAAAAAACATGCTGTGAATTCTTATCGGACCTACATAAATAATTACACATACTCATACGTGAGATTGTGCGAGACGCTCCGATTTTATATAAATTACACATAGTAAATTAGTTATCAAATAATTTATCCATACATGAAGGACTTTTGTCCCGAGATTACATTGTAGAAATAACAGGCGATAAAATATAACATAACAGTATTTTAATCTAACCGGATTCTACAATCAGTCTTTAGATAGACTTTGAAAAATAAAACAAATTCCATTGAGAAATTTTTCTTCAATCTTTATAAGACACACAAGTTTTTTTAGAATCTCCATTCCATTGTGGGGAATAACAGGCGATAAAGTATAATAGGATAGTATTTTAATCTGACCGGATTCTACAATCAAGTCTTTAGATACTTCAAAAAACAAAACAAATGCCATTGAAATTTGTCTTCAATCTTTATAAGACTACTTTATAATCTTTATAAGACTACTTATAGTGACAGTTTTAATACGATTTTTAATTTTGCTGTTAAAAGTAAGTTTACATTATTTGGTTTAATGATTTGACTATTATTTTTTACTTTTTGACTTATTGTCCAACCGTTTAATACTTTTTATTCCAATTGTTTCGTTACAGACCTCCGATATATGAGCATCATTCTTTATGTTGTTTTGCACGTCTTTATTATCGGTTATATTGAATCGTTGTAATTGCCAACTCAATTTTTTCAACGATTTCGCGATGACTTGTCGGATTTAGATGTGTACACATTTATTTATAATTTTTGCACTGTTTTTTCTATACAATTAATTTTTTGTATTGTAATTTAGTCTGCTGATCGGATGATCTACCATTAAAAGGTCGAAACGTCCGCCAAATATACTGCTTTTTAAATAATTTTAATCGTCTATACTGTCAACCTTGACAGTATTGTCATATGGCCATTGGCTGGTATAGCCATTGGCTGTTTGATTTATTGTCTTTTGATTAGTTTCTTCGAGCCGTTTATTCTTTAACTATTATAAAACAGGTTTTGTAGAATCTCTATAGTTCTACGTTTCGAAACAAACTCGACGTCGAAACCTCTGTGAACTTATTAGGTCGTTGCATAATTTCTGTCGCATTTTCATATTCTAATTTGTTGATATGCCAGGATACGGTTGTGTGATCAAAGCCTATTATTTCTTCAATCTCTTTAGGTTAAAGAAGGATCTTCGGTTAGAGCAGAGTTTGGAGAACGTCATCATTAAAGTCAGAATGTCGTCGTATGCGACTCATCTCAACTTCGAACATTAACAACATTGTGTTTCAATGTTTTACACAAAGATTTCGTGGCACCAGTTGCATTATTGCTCTTCTGAAATTTGTATAACACGCAGCGTCTCAAATGGAGTTTATCGACCTTATCTACGCGCAGGGGTTTTTTCTAAAACAAATAGCATCAAATTTCAAAACCATGTAAAATTACAAACACAATAATCAGAAATCAACAAAAAAAGTTCTGCTTGAATTAATTTAATGGCAATTGTGTACTATGTTGAGAAGAATAATGATACGACAGAACTTATGCAACGACCCAATATTATGTGTTCTTTGCGCTCTGTATAGGTAGACGTTCTTCCTTACATGTGTGACGTAAACACGCGTGTTTATTGACAAATACGTGCGATAAAAAACACTTTATCGCCATTTTCGTAAAATGTGTAAAATATTTCGCCACGTTCTGCAATATGCAAATCAGATTAACACAATTGACAAGGCTGTGCACACAAGTTTTTTCCTTCGTTGAAGAGGCCGATTTCTAACGGCACTTTTTTCTCTTTTTTTTAACGAGCGTTATTTCTGTCAATTACATGAATTAATGTAAAACGATACACATTGGTGGACTCTGCTATATACACGCATAAAAAGAAAAAAAAACTCGCATAAAGAAATTTATTACATAAGATTATCGCGTGTATTAGATCGTTACGATGCAGCAAGAAATGCTGCGTTAATGTTTTCAGCATATTACATAATACGATAAACAATGACGAAAATTAAAAAAAAAAAAGTGTAAAGTAAGTTTTGAGAGTGTTATCTTTTCGTCATCTTACAATCTCGTGTTTTATTTAAACTTATAAACAAACTCGAAAGCTCTGACTGAATTAAAATACTTTTATATTGCATAAGGTCAGTATCAAGTAATTTTTAAACAATCATTTTTTGTATAACAAGCGAAAATTTATGGCGCGCATTCACACAATCAGTGAGACAAACGTGTGTCAATGTAGTTTGATCTCGCTTAAGTGGAATTCATGGAAGAAAACGAGCAAACACAGCATGTGACTCGTCGCGTTTAACGATCAATGATCAAGAAACGAAATAATTGCCTGTTGTAGAGACGCTGAGTAGTAACAGAGAGTTATATAATGCAGCCAAGTTTCTTTAATAGAAACGCGGGTCCCGCGGAATCGTTCACTACCGACAAGGCCGTAATCGGCGCCGAGTGTCGGCGAGTTTTTTCATCTCCCCTTCGAAAAAAAAAACAAAAAAAAACAGATTTTTCCGAAATTTTTATCACATTCGACAAACGCGAATATTATTCGACGAATAATCAAAATCGAACGCATTGTGTGCAAAAAAAATATTAAAACAACCAAATAAACACGTGTATATCGCAGATTGTAGAACTTTTGACTAGGAGACAATCGTTTCGCGTCGAAAACGATTGCGTATCGAAAGCACACAATAGCTCGCTCCACGCCTCGACTCATAAACCGATCAATTGTCCGCGTGTGATGCATAAATTTTCAACGTAACATCTTCGTTGTGATTCACGTTCGACGCAGCTAAGTAAAACAACTGAAGTGACGAAAGAGTATCGCGACTTTTTCTAGAGTTTTTGTCAATTAAGTTCAAGAAACATTTTTAACAATTTTGTTACATAAATTTGGACGTCCCGGATCTCTTATCGTATGTACTTTAATTGTAAAAAAGCATTTATCAATTCACGAAGCCGGAAAAAAGATTAGTGTGCGCGAAAAATTCAGTAAAACAGACCCACTTTAGGATCCCCTTATTTTTAATAGAACTCCAACTTTTTTTCTTTTAAGTATCTACATGTGAAAACTTGCAACAAAAAACGCTGTAAAAAAATATATAAAGATAAAAATACGGAATCTGTTGAAATGTCTCATACATTACAAGAATCTTTGCCAAACAAATGAAAAAAAAAGATGAAATTATTTTTTAGGGTTCAGAAATCGAGAAAAAGGTTTTTAATTTTCTTTGCAGAGAATAATCTGAGAGAAAGTTTAAGCAAGAAAATACAGAAAAGTGAAGTATGTTGACAAACAAACGAGTTTTAAAAACAATTCGAATATAAAGAAACGCAGTACGTGCTTAATTGCGCGCAAAAAGCATCGGCTTATCACAACCGAATGTGATTGTGAGCTACCTACTTGAAGTTCACGTGAAATTTATCCGCTCTTCTCGAAACTAAGTTAAAATTTTAACACTCGTTGCGTTGAAATAAAACTGAGACATTTCTTCTCGAGAAACATGCAATGACAAACATTGTTTAGTGCTTCAAATGAGATATTCTACAAGATAGGTGAAATGTATTATTGATGGAAAATACGATGAGTTCGTGTACTTTCCCAAACAATGTTTTGTTAGCCTTTACGGAGATTATCTCGTGCAAAACTTGTAAATTTCTTCCGATAACAGCACACATGTATTAGCAAAAAATAATCAACGTAAAAATAGATAATAACATCGAAACGCGAGATTTTTTTCTCATTTCTACTTCTTATCTATGAACGCACAATTCTTCACGTTATATGTGTATTGGATGGAAGTCCACGCAAACACACGTCGTTTATCACAAATGTTTCCTACATGTTGTACAGTATAAGCGAACAGTTCTTTCGATCATTATCATTTCATCATCTTTATATTGATTTGTAAATAATTGTTACAATAACACTTAACAATAAAAATTGCGCTAATTCTAAACTATTAATAATACATCAACTATTATCCTAATAAAGTGATTAAACTCCTACAGGACTATTATTATCACACACAAAAAAGCCTTTATTCCAACTTAAATGACGCCTCAAACATTCTAATATTTATGCGGCACGTGTGTTAAACGGCGAGCATTTTCCATTCTGAAGACATATTCACGTGCGTCGTCGCGCAAGATATTTTGAGACGTCTCGACGCATGGAGTTGTATCAGGCGCGAGTAAAGTGACGCGACATGATTCGAACGTGACGTGCAGTGCACGGGAATTGGCTCTCGATGCAGCGCATTCGAGATAGAGTTACGCTTGAATAATGATCGAGAATAATTAATATATCAGGTGTCTCAAAACTCACTCATCAATATTCGCGCGTGTTCACTGATTGAGCAGTGGATAGCAAGTAAGTAGGATATTAATTAACCCTTTCATTGCTATAGATGCCTATAGGCGCTTTGAAAGTTCATTCAATATATGTCGTTGGCGCCTATAGGCGCTCAACCGGCGCGATATCGTTTGAACGGTGTTAAAAGCGCTCATATATAAGTGTTTGGTTATTTTTATTATCGGTAATCATATATTCTTACATTAACTTATTGATATCATTTCTTTTGTAGAATAGATTTTGTAGATAAAGATTTTTATAGTAACACGTTTTCTAGAGATACAAGTTGGCGCCTTTTTTTACCTTTTTTTGAAAAGGTATTTTGTTCGGGTATGTTCTTACATTAATGCAATGTAATACAGTTTTGACTTATATACTTTCTACAAAACTTATATATTTTGCGCACAATGTTTCGTTGTATGTCACACGCGCTCTGCATTAGATTTTGCTGCAGCAAAAAGGTTTAGTCAGCAAAAGTTTACGATAATTAAATAACAGTAGATAATATAGTCGACACGATATTATATATAATTTCTTGGTGACAATAAACAGAAAAATTATACAATATTAAATTTTTATAGTATGAAAATTAAATTTCTTACAGTATTAAAATTATTTCTTTTGCACCGCGCGAAGAAGAATGTTTAAACTTGTATTATTATTGGAATTTAAACAGTGTTATTAAAAGTATAGTATATAAGTTATAAATATGTCATAGTATACATACAATATATACAAGTATGGCGTGTGTGATTTCTATTAAAAGAAATAAATGATGAACAATATTTTGTGTAGTTGACGATTAATGTTAACGTAGTTTAAGATAAAGAGAGAAAATGAAGAACTTGACACACATTAAGATACGGAACTATATATTATATAAAGGTCAAACTCTATCTATTTTTGTATTATTCAGAATTCTCTCTAAATCACGTTGCTATATGTAGAAGCTATTTGCAACAAGATTTTGTATTAACAGTGCTGCGAATCAGAGAAAACTATTCTCTACTGCCGTGCGAAAGAACGCGACTCTTTTTTTTAGCGGATCTCGCGCAGATCAACGGGAGAATCCGCGAGCGAGCCGTCGCGTCGAGTTTCTAAGCATTGCAGATGCTACCGGACTAGCCGATTCAACTTCTCGTGAGAAAAAAAGCCGCGACTTTCACCCAATCGATGTTTTCGATCGGTGCCGTTGTTACTCACTTTTGCTCTCTCTTTCTTTTTCTTCCCTTCTCGGCTCGTCGCACGTGCACAGTCAGTGTTTTACTCCGTACGTACGCTTCTTCACAAACGCATTATGTACAAACTCACACACAAACATACTCACATCGCATAAAGTATGTACATAAAAAAAAACAACTGGCCGCGACGACGTCTGCGCGGGCACTGACTGAGCTTCAGTACCAGTGTACCAGCATTGAGCGTCATGCCGCTCGTATGTACATCACGTGGCCGCCAATCCTCGTCGATCGCCCGGCGTGAGGATTAAGGATGCCATAATGAAAGAATTTAGGGAAGACAAATTCTCTAAAAGGGAAACAGCAGGGCATGATTATTTAAAATCCTCTCTTCACAAGTTGTCTTGTAAATAAAAAAAGCTTTGTGATTTTCACGATTTATAATTAAATAAGAATTATACGTTGGCTCGTATTTGCCTTCTTTGAAATATCGAGTTTATTTGTCAATTTTATGTATAACCAACATCGTGTAAAAAAGCTTCTGTAATGAACAAATTAGAAACGAGACGTTCTAAATTTAAGACGAGAATAAAATATCGAGAGATTTAAAGAGTTTTCAAGCTGTTTTGTATGTGCTGTAACAATCTAATATGTACTTATTAAATTAATGATAGCAATGACTACATCAAAAATAGGGTTTGTAAATCACATTTAAATTTACACATTTATTACAATAACTTCTTTTGATTCTTTCGCTATGGCGCGCTTGTGACAAAATGTAATCGCTGTAAATGCAACGCGGTGCTGACAACTCGACGCTGACATACAGAATGTTTACAACGCACAATATTAGATTTTTTATTTTCTATTTTACTTGTAAAATAAAATTTAATATGATACAATAGACTGTAGACATATATATAATATACATATATATGCGCGCTCTTCGTATGAGAACGTCTATTTTTCGAAGATGTATATATAAACAACAAAAGAATTAATTTAGAGCACATGATTCAACTTTCGACCAAGTACATTTCATAGAGTTTTTGATCCTCCTTGTTATGGAACTTTGGCATAAAATTGATTTCTACTATTTCTTTGAAGCCCTCTTCCAAAGTTGGCGGCACATAATTTTTCCTACGTCAAGTAGAACAAAAATAATTGGAAAAATAGCAATCAAACTTATGAAGCAACATGTTAGTTACACAAGTTTCACTTACGCGTAAGAATTGATTATAATGTCGTTGACTGGAACGTGACTGGGATTCGTCAATGTGCGAAACTAATGTAATGGACAAACGTTTGTTATCATAAATCAGTAACTGATTACCGATCAGTAAAATATGTTAATTACCTTGATATTATGTTTCGCATGATCTATACTTGTCGTCATAACGAAACATCTTACTGGAATGTTGCGCTTCTTTGCTATCTCTGTATACCTCTGCCTTGTGGCCGGATCAGGATTAGTGTTATCTATGACTACACTCTTTCCTCGATCCAAATGTTGCTCGGTTATGGCGATACATTTTTGCCAGCTGCCTAAGGTGTCTCTATTTACGTATCCGTATTCCTTCAAGTAATTTTTTACAAAGTGTGATTTTCCAGAGCCTGGGCTGCCAACCATAAGTACTATCTGTTAGTAAAATAAATATTCTTA
>QVNW01002207.1:0-11675 GCA_014825475.1 Pseudomyrmex flavicornis
ATCCTGCGATCGGCTCGAATGACCGTGTAAGATATATTTCTTAACTTGTTAAAGTTTCATGAGCCTTAATACATTAATTGTTTAAAAAATTTTTTATTTTTAGAAAAGTCTCTATAAAAAAATTATTTTATATTATAATTTTGCCAATACGTAAATGATAGGTGATTAAAGTAATACTTGAAATACATGAGACAAATTGTGATTTGATCTCGCCCCTTTAAGTCGAGATAAACACGACCGGTCGGAGGAAGGAAACGCTTTTGTACCTTTCCGCGTTTATCATTGTGCTGCGGCTATTTCGAGAACAATCGTCGCTTTAGTAGCGCACAAAATCGAGACTGGAGAGAGGAGGGAGGGGAATAAAAGACGTCGTTGTTATACCCGAACGCAAGGGTAGAAAGTCACTTGTCGTTGACTAAATGTTAAGTGATTGCCACGAAAATTGTGGAAACGAAAATTGTGGAAACTTGCGCGCTTTCATGTCGATAAAAGCACAGTTTGGTCATGATCCGGTTCTTTATCGATAAACGCCACGACGTCGTCGTTTAATCCCGTGATTATAAACTCGCACAACGCTTGCTCTTTCTCTATATTATATTATTGATATCTTATTGTTATATATTATATTATTGATATATCTTATATTATATTATTGATATATCTTATTGTTATATGTTTGAGAGATTCTTTTTAAAACTCAAATAATATAAAAAAAGAAATATCAATATTGTGGAAACGAAAACTGCTGAGCTAGCACAGAACTTTGAAGCGCGCTCATATTGACCGAAGTTCGCTTCATCGAGCGGAGGTATTAAAATTCACCGGTGAGAAACATTGATAAGGTTCTCTATGATGCCATGACTACTTCATAACTTCGATCTGCGGAAACTGCAAATATCTTTTTAAAGGTTCGCGTCGACGGCGGACACTCGGCATCGGACTTTCTCGCACGAGACTTCGTTGCGTGACTGTTTTACTGCTCGTGGAAATCGACAAAATCGAGCCGGACGAGTTCATTTGCGCGCTTGCGGGAGCAACCGAGCGCCAGTGAAGGTTCATAACTTGGTAGAGAGCGCGGGGGAAGATGCGGGGAGAGAAAGAGAAAGACGGGGTGGTTTATTTTCCGGATCGCTGCAAGTCGTCATTCGAACGGACGGACATCACTGGAATCCCTTAACGGTCAGTCCGTTCATTCCCAATGGTGAACCCGGACGATGTCAGTATGAAGGTCCCTTACCTCGTAAGCGCCGCGACGCTTCGTCGAGTCGTTCCACGAACCACCGGGTTCTGAAATTGTCCACAGATTTCACTGGGTAACGTGCGTGCTGCAATTTATGTCGCGTCGATTGCTCGCTGTACTGTCAAACTTTATTTCTCTTGCAGCTGAAGATCTCCGCGCGACTTGTCTGGCGAACATTGCGATGTAGATACGTTGAAAGTGAGTTATCGGATTGGTAACTCTTTTTCTCTATCTTTTTCCACTTCCGGATAAATTTTTTTTTTTTTTTTGAAATTGTAAATCTACAACTGAAGTTGTAAATCTATAACTTTTATTTTTACATTTAATCGCTCAAATTTTTCTTATCAATTAAAATACTGTACGTAATTAAAATTTAAGAGCTTATGCATTTATAATAACATTTTTGTAATACATTTATACAAACTAAGAGATGAGAGATTTAAAACGTTAAATAACGATAAGTCGATTTTATCTTGGATATTTCTTATTAAGAGCTTATTTCGAGGGGTCGAAGAATCGCCTGCAGGATCGTCTTCCTGTGCGATGCGACGCTACAGGTGGCCGGTTTGAAACGCTTGATTTACGACGAGCCTTGCCTATGAAGTTTAAAGTTCGTGCGACGAGATCCGAGTAAACAGGCTCGTTGATTCACCTCGACGAGGCGGCGAGAATCAAGAGCGCCTCAAGAATTCGACTTCGCGAACGTTTTGTTCTCTTCGATTTCCCTAACTAGATCGTTAATGCGACGAAACCAACATAATTATCACGCGCGCGTTTCGCATGTGAACTATTTATATTTAATACAAAATGTAATATTTTCATTTGCTTGTACATCACCTACATATTTTTTTATTTTATTTTATTATTGAATTACGCGCGCGTAAATATTGTATTTTTTTTCTCTTTTTCGTTCTGATCAAATGTTTAATAAAATTGTAAACATTTTAGCTCGCGAATAAAAGAGACCGCGAATTTTTGTTCAAAATTATTTTAAACAATACTTTCACATTTGTCGGTTATAACAAACGCATATTTCACGAAAATATGTCGTACTTCAAGCTTTAGTGCGTTCGAGATAGATTGTGACAAATGTAGTCGAAATAGATCTGGAGAAACCAGGCCCACATCGTATACGTCTGAGAGCAGATTTTATACTCCCCTATTTGACCCGGTTACCATAATCCAATTCTGACTTCGCGCAATAAAACGAAATTGAAGTTTAGTCAAATGAAATGACGTCGGACAATACACGTGTCTTCTTGCTCGTAATAAAATTTGAAGCGCGTAAAATACGTCAAAATAAAAAAAAAACAAAAAACAAAAAAAAAAACAAAAAACAGTACTCGTGAAAATTTAAATTGTATTCATATATGATCTATTTATTTGAGATTATCGCTTTATGTGAGGTTGATTTCTTCTACGTCATTCTTGAAGCGAAATCGTCGACTATAACGCGGTACAAGTCAAGCACCGAGAGGCGGCACACAATATTAGGTATGTAATTTGAGCGCACGGTTAAACGGTTAATCGTATAGCGGGATGGTATCTGTTAATAGATTGTAGTCGATCGATTGGCCGGTTAATCGATTGCAGACATTCAGCCGAGAGTCACGCATAGCAAACACACTAATCGATTATCTGTATATATACAAATCGCTCGTCTGTGTGACGGGGTGGTAATCGATGTCTAAATGTATTCGTAGTCTAATCTCACTGTTTCGTCGAGAAGACGACGCCTTTATTCTCAAGTTGGTGCTTCAAGCGAATTGATCGGAAAATTCTTAAGGAGAGAGAGAACTGATATTTATTATAGCTTTTTCGAAGAAAAAAAAATGTCTTCCCCCTCGCAGAGAAAAGCGGAAAAAGTGTGTAATTTATAAAATATTAGATAAAAACTAGACACACACATTAAAGAAAAGATATCGCCTCTGAAAACGTCGCGTAAAAATAGAAATACGACTATCCGATTACACGGAACTGTAAATTTCGAAACGACGTTTCGATGTCTAACGAAAGGACGTAGAGACGCGATCGCTTTTTCCACCTCGTGCTTTTTATCGGAACTGTAAACCAGTAATAACTGGCGCAAATTGCTCCCGCGCGCCGAAATAATTAATATCGACTTTGCGGATATGCTTGAGCAAAATGTTGGCAAGCTGGGGGCGAGCAGAGATTCACGTGCATTACCGCGCGTCTCCTCCTCTCCGCAAAGAGAGATAGAGAGAGAGAGAGAGAGAGAGAGAGAGAGACAGTTTTCCGGAAAGTGTGCACATACTACAGTGTGCGCGACTCGCAAATTGTTTCCAGATTGTTCTGTTGCGAACAAACTGCGGTCACACACACGGGAAACAAATAGTGAGCCATTAAAACCATTTGTGAGTACGAGTCGTGTGTGTCTCGCGACACACAGAAATAATGCGATCTAAACGCAATCGTGCGCGCACTTTGACACTTATTCTATCTTCGATGTTCTCCGAAATAAATTGCGCGAATAGAAAACAAAATACGATAGACAATTTGAAACAATGATTTAATACACTGACTCGTTACTTTTCCTCAAATGCTTTTGTTTTACACACACACGTGTGTGGTGTGCGCGGTTTTTAACTTGAAAGCGTTACCGAAAATCATCTCACCCGAATAGCTTTGAGTATCGCTTGGTGTAAGTGCATGACAGTTCGAGTGCGAATAGAGTGGCCAAGAATTAATGCCGACATTGGCGTTCACCCAATTCGAATCTCGCCACAACGTCGATTCCTGTTACGATCAATTTCGTGGAAAATTTTTTGATCGCGCGGAATTTTTTGTCGCCGAAAACCAAGACTTAAAACACCGAGAGCGCATTGCGGGGTGGTGGATGTTACAAAATATGAAACGTAACTTTTTACAACAATAATATATCTCACAGTTTGATTTAATTTGTACTTGCTTTGTACATATATATATCTATATATCGGAAAGTTTCATTTCTAGCTTTTAATTAAGAAGAAAACCGTCGGTGGATAAACGTCGATGTTTCATCAGCGCTATCATATAACGCAGCCTTGGGTAGTTTTACAACCGGCTCCTTCATAAACAGCTCAAGTGTATACCCTCGCGCGAAACAAGAAGAATAATATATCTTCTCTTTATAAACGCAGATACACTCTCTTGGGAATTACGTTTGTATGTAAATTTTCAGTTTCAGAGAACAGTGGAAATTTGCATAAAACCAGTCGTAAATTTTTGAAGGCAAACAGACTCTTTGTGTGAAATTTCGTTAATTCGCAATTTATATTTCCGTGAAAATCATCATCGTCGCGCACAACGAAACGTTTCGATGATCGCGCGGGACAATGACGTTCGTAAATTTTTGTTTATCGCGTTTGTTTAACATTTGCATCGTTAATATTAAAACGATACGTAATGAAAGTCTCTAAAACAGGTTTTATAATAAAAGAAAATGCATTTTCGTGATTGACACGACGACGGAAAATCAATAACATCGCGAACTCGGTGACACAAATCAGGTTTTATTACATTCCCGACTGCTCTTGCTTTATTTTCTTTCTCTTTAAATTTCTCCTTAAACGTCGATTGTGTTATACGTACGCGTATGTGTAAATGATGTATTTTATAATAATGCATTTTGTTCCCGATCTCTTGAACGATAAAAACGCGAACACAAGTGGAATAAAAGCCGGCTGTGCTTTTAACACCGACAATCGCGCGCGCGTACGCGTGTAAACAGTTTGCGCGCGTTCGCCCGCACGTGGCGCGAGCGTGAAAAGTGCATTATGCGAGTTACGAGTGCGACGAACCGCATCGGGTGATAAATTATTTTTCGCGCAAGCCCTCTCGACCATTTCGAAGGAGACCGAGGCGCACACTTCACGCACGTGCGCACGCACATTGTGTCACGAATACTGCGCGCTGTAATATAAACGTATCTTGCACGTATGTGTGCACGAAGAGAGTTTTTAGCTCGCTCTCTCTCTCTCTCTCTCTTTTCGCTCATAGCTCGCGGCTCTCGGCAGCGCATCCTTTGAAAATATAAAGAACGGCAATATCCTGGCGTTATACGCGATGCGCTCTCGGAAAATAAGGGCGAACGGCAGCCGAGCGTCGCGCGCTCGGCATAAACATCCATCGTGTTGAGCAATGCGTATTGGATGTTTGTCGTTTTTGCGTAATATTCCCCGCATATGGAGATCCGCGTTTATGGTATTTAAATTGATTGCGCGACAAGAAACGTACGGAGAGACTCGTACGTTACAGCGTGTGGTGTGTGTGCGCGCGATATCCTTCCCGACAGCGATTGTAACTGGTGCCATATACAATCCGATTGTTCCCGGAACAAGAGTCTATTTTATGTATTGGAGAGACGCTCGCACTTCATATTCGTTACGTTATTAAAAGCGTCCTGGTTTCCGCGTAAATCTCGCTTTCCTCCCTCTGAGTTAGCCGAACGTCTCGAAATATGGCGGAGCGTTAAAACCCGCACGGTTATATACGAGACTCTTGCGGATACACAAGCGACGTTTATTTCGCTTGTGTATCACTTTTTTCCATCATGTGCGCTTCCTTATCCGAATAGTGCGAGATAATGAAATCAGAGAGAGAGAGAGAGAGAGAGAGAGAGAGAGAGTAAAGAGTGATGGCAAAAAGACTTGTTTTTTCGCCCATTTTTTAGATCTCGAATGTCAAACTTTTTTTTTATGTCAAATAGTATTATATGATAGAACATTAATCCCAGAGAAATTTTAAGATGAGCATAGGCACGGTTCCGGAGATATGAAGGGGCGTGAGCAGAAATAAGATTTATCTAACATCATAATATCGCATATCGATATATCGATCTTCTTTTTGTTTCTAATTGCCGATTCGAGCAAAGTGTTAAAATTTGATTAACCAAAATGTAATGTTGGATATGTCCAATGAATCATAGATGATCCGTTCGACAGAATATATCTTCAATATTACATGAACTTCAGCCATATATTTTTCCTTATGCAATACACCCTGACTGGAAATCATCACTTTTATCCCCTTTGTATCTCCGGAACCGTGCCTATGCTCATCTTGAAATTTTATTAGGATTAATGTTTCATCTAATAATACTATTTGTCATGAAAAAAAATTTGAAATTTGAGGTCCAAAAAATAGGCGATATTTGCCACCACTCTCTTTAAAACTTAAAAATAAACGTGAATCTTTAGAAGTTGCGTTTTGGATAGTACTTTTACGATATTTTTAAAAAATTAATATATTTATAAAAATATTTATATATACTTATAAAAGTATTTATAAAAATTAATTCAATTGCTTTGAAAAAAATTAAAAAATCATTACAATTCATTTAAATATTGCGTTAAATATCTGCATTATCTCGCAATACCCAGTTCGTATAATAACATTCTCTTTGCCGAGCCAATATCGATTAAATATCATCGCTCATATTATTCGGTCGACATTAATAAAGTTCTCTCTCGCGTTAATTAAGCTACAGAAGAGAACTCTCGTTACATAATTCTAGATTTGTAATTTAACAAAGCGGTTGCGAAATTTCCTTCATTTATACACTCTTCATCGGCACGTTATATTCAAAATATGATCCTACGCGGGCTCGTTAAGCCTCTTCAAGGCAATGGAATCTTGGGTTGAAATTTACCACGAGGTGAAGGGGATGCAACACTTCCGGAATTCCCGGTCGCTTCCCTTCCCGATGGCGCGCGTGTTTCTCGCACGTGTCGCCCCGCATACGAATACGTTTGCGGAATATTGAGCGTTTTTTACGCGATAATATTCTTCTCGGCTCTTCTTTCTCTATTTTCTTTTTCTCTAATTTTTTCTACCGTCCTACTATCATCACGTTCTACCACATTCTGCGAGAAGGAAGGAAGGTTCAAATTTACCGATGCTAAATCGTGATTCCGCGAATAAAACTTGGGGGAGGCGAGTTTTCACTGCGGAGCAGCGTCGTCGCCGTCGATATCGCCGAAACGACTACTTTTCTCGCGGGCTAACGAGCGATTTCGACGCCCTCGATCTCGTCGAAAGACTTCGTCTCGTTGGGACGGCCACCTTTTATATGTGCGATTGATCGATTGTAAATGCGGAAAAGCCGAGCGTGCCTTGCGCGTCGTGAGCGCCGGCGTATCCAATAGCAGCGAGGTCTCTCGCGCATTATACTCGCATGCTAGGTGCTGCGGAACGCAGAGCGGAATTTCCAGGCGAGACGCGCTCCGGGAGAAGCGCTTCTGGAAGCGCTCGTTAAATTTTCTGGAGATATCGCCGTGCGGTTAGTAAACATTTGCTACTAATATGCAGCTTACCGCAGCCATAAGGGAACGGCGGATAAATTAAACAGACAGATGCCGTTAATATGAATCAAGTTTGGTGTATTCTCGACGACAATAATTGTCAAACAACTGTGTTCGACGCGACTCGCGACGTTTCTGACGAAAAGAAATCGAACAAATTTCTTAAAATTTTCTTAAAAAAAATAAATTGAACAGGCGCGGTTCAAATAACAAAAAATGTATTTTCTCTGTTTTCTTTATTTCATGTTCGAAATATAACAATTCTTATTGCTTACAAGAGAGATTGCTTTCCGGTAAGATAATAATATTACTGAGATATTAATATTACCGAATATCGTGAGATAATTAAAACGAAGATTCAGGAGTTCCAAAGTTATTAGCCAAGACCCTCAGTTTCCTACCTATGATTTACATCTGTCGCCGCAATTCAGTCCATTTGGTAACCGCATGAATATTAGACGGACATCCGGATTTGATTTAGCCATGCAATGTTCCGAATAGCATCCGGATACCGTAATAACTAGATATTGCGCTCGAGTCACATTACAACGAAATTTCACCTCACTTTGTACGTATTAAGCTTTCGCGTCTCTCTCTCTCTCTCTCTCTCTGTCTCTCTTGATAAACGATAAATATTAATTTCTAAAAAAAAAAAATAATACCTTTTGACAAGAGACCGACTGAATATTCTCTTTATGTGATTTCAACAACTAGCTGCCTATCCCCTCGATACGTAATTATCAGGTAACATTCGAAGTCTCTGGACGGCATTAATCTGTTGATTAAAATATTGATGCGCGCGATTTCGCTTCAAAGCGCAAACCATATTCGGTGTGTTTGAAATATAAATAAAACTCTAATTGCATATTTGTGGGAGAGGAAATGTCTGCGATATCGAATAATTACGGAGTAAATTTAGCAGTTTGGAAAAAAAAGACGGAATATATATTTTTAAAATATAATCTAACAGAAAAAAGAGTATTTTTTTTTAGCCACATTGAAGGAACGAAGAGATAGGGAAAAACTTTATTTTTTCCGATAAATACCATTCCCTCCTCTTAGCGCGATCAAATCACGATCGATGAAGCAAAGCGTATCGTAACGCGCGCTCGAGCTTACTTCGAATGGTTGCGCCATTTCTCGATATTCAGCGTCAGATTACCCTACTTCGCCTTAATTCGCTTCTGGAAAAGCGTTTAACCCAAAATTGCGTTCTTCTTCTCTCTCTTTTTTTTTATCGCGCGTCGGTTGGCTTTACTGCCAGTTTGTCTCGCTAACTCGCGCGAATTCTTCGAGATGCGGGTTGTAAAAATCGAGATAGAGACGCGCGGGGGAAACGCGAGTTGAGATATACGCCGCGTTGGTTTTGATTTTCTTTTTTTACAACATTGTTGCATCGAATACACGCGACGACGATATTATTTTTAGCCGTGTCCTCCCGTTGAAGCTGATAATACCGCGCGAGAACGCCAGAGAGAACGCTCTCAGTGAGATTGAGATCCACCTTTGTGAAATCCGAAAACCCGCTGCAATTACCAAGTACTATTATTGCTGCCGCGCGCTGCCGGTCTTTGCGAGACGATGAAACATGCAAAAGTCTCCTCCACGTGGGAGCTAACGTCGCGTCGGATGTACAGTTTACGTAATCACGTCCGTGAAGAAACGGATTAAAATTTTTCATGAAAAAATCGCGGACATTTGAAAATTGAAAATGCAGAATAGACGCGCAACAGCTAAAAGAAAAACAGAGCGTTCTTATAGAACGTGCAATCAAATTCCGATTGAAAAAAAAATTTTATAAACTGACACTCTCTTATCTCTATTCTATCCGTTAATAGAATTTACAAGTTATTAACATCGAGGTTTATTGCACGCAGATTCCTTTTTATGCGGAGATTGCTCGGGACTCAGGAAATTAACTACGTACGTTGATAATAAAAAAAAAAAAGAAATGACACTTTAACAAGTGATATATACAAGATACATGTGACAACGTTTCCGTTTCTCTTTTTCTCTCGCCTTTTCTTCTCACGAAATGCTAAAGTATAATTTTCGATCAGCGGTTCTCGTAATTGATCTAACAGAATTTCGGATATTCGTTTCCGACGGTTGCCCATCGGTTTGATTCACGCAGTCGCGTTAGGTAATACTCTCTCGCCGCAGTTTCGCGAAGTATTTGGTCGATACGATCTCGAATAGAAGACAATTAATCTCGCGTGTCCCCGATAGAGACGTTTCTCTTCTTATCGCGAGAGAGAGAGAGACGACGACTTGGAGCGACTTTATCGCGGCGCGCAAAACTTTGTTCGCGCCGCGATATCGACACGGACGATTACGACTTCTTGACGTCATCCTGTGAGCACGCTCGACATCACTCAGCCTCAGCAATTGGTTGCAGTTGAAATGCCGGATGGGCAATTCACGGCTCGAAAGTAATAAAGAGCAAACTTCCTTGCTCGAACGCGATAATGCCCCCGCTAATGCACGCCTCGCGCAGAAGTGCACGGCAGCAGGTTGCGATGAATTGCGAGCGGGAATTGCGATTGATTATCGGCTCCCGCCGTCGTCGTCGTCGTCGTCGGTCGAAAAGATTGTTATGAAACGAACGAACGTAGCGGGGAACGAGCTCACTATTTACATATTATGCGACGGCAAATCGCGTACGATGAACTTCGTTACCGTATGCAAAAATTTCGTCAACGTGTGCGCACATTGTGTATATTTTTCCGGATCGGAATAATATAAACTGACACGCGCTCGCGCGAAATACACACACAGCCAGAAACATCAAAGACTTTGCGCTCAAAAACAAAAAAACAAAAAAAAATGAAAAATAAAAATTGAAAACATTTATACGCAAAATCTACAAAACTGCTCAAAAACTTTGCTACTTTATAGTGTATGCAATTTTATTCACATAGAAAAAAATGTTTATATAAATATTTTACATGTCATTCGGCAACGTGTTCATTTCCAAGTAGAAATTTGATGTGTCGTTCGCCGCCAACGAGAAATCACGGAGCAGTATCGGACTTTCATGAGCTCAGTTCGTTCCTCGGAGAATATCGACGGTCAACGAGCGCCATCGATACTCAGACCTCGCCGAAACTTTCCTCGAGCGTACTTAAAACAAATTAACGCCGTTAATTCCGGGTCCGTTGGCGCGGCGAAGCGGAATGGGCGCGACGGAAAAGAGAGAAAAGAGGGTGGGTGGTAAAATAAAAGGATCTGAATTTATATTCGCACTGATAGCGACCGAGCTGAGAAACTGCTTGACTAGCAAGATAGCGCCAGCTCAAGCCAATTACATTCACTTGCTCAGGCTTCTTGCTCTCATCCCCTTTCTTAGTTGGGGAGTTGCTCTTTTTACTCTAAGCCGATCCCTCTTATCTTCTCTGTTTCTCTCCGTATCTTCTCTCGTCAACCCTTCCCGCGAGCTTTGTCCTCTTTCGTTTGTTTGTCATCCGCCAAAGCAACACGTTATCTCCGCGTTTTTTTTATCTCTTCACATTTTCACGCGTCGCATTTGTTACTATATTTGTAGTTGACGATAATTTCAAACACTTTGTACCAGAATATTGCTGGGATTTGCAACGAACTGCCGAAGCATTTTCTTAAGCGCTACATCTCTCGATTTCTCTTTATCGTATTTACCTCGGCGATGGTGCGAGCGCGCTTCGTCATCCGGTGATGAGGCGCGCTCAGATGCGATACTGTTTCCGTTGCGTCACGAGGACTCTCAGCTTTTAGAGAAAAGTTATTTTATAATCAAAAAAATAGAGAAATTATTTTATAATAAAATAACTAACTATTTTTTCTTTATTTTTATTTGATTATAGAATGGCTTTTGTAAGCCGCTAAAAAGAAAAATTGAGAACGTTTAGAAAAATTTTTCGGCAGTCACAATCGAAACCGTCACCGTTTTATCAAGAGGCACGGTAGTGCCTCGCGCCAAGTTCACGCGCGACGTAGCGCTCGAACTGCGCGAGCACACTGTGCCTCTTATACGCGAGATTCAGGCAATTCAGTAGAGGAGAGATTTGCAATCAGTCATTTCTTAACAACGACTGAACCGATCGACTTCTTTTTGAACTCGTTCGATTCGCGTTGAAAAAATGAAGAAAAAAGTATTC
>QVNW01002208.1:0-31414 GCA_014825475.1 Pseudomyrmex flavicornis
GTGAATATTTCGGTTTGCCTCCGATGTAAAATATGCGAGTCTAAACGCTTTCTTTCCGATTCCCGTGTAACTCCCGCGGATTCACAAGAACCCTTCGGAATGTTTCGCTCAAGCATCAACGTTATCGAGGCGCGTCTCGCGCGAAAAGAACTTGTGCGAAGAAACGGTGCGTTGCAAAAGGGGACGAAATATCGTGGACCACATCACCGACACGTTTTTCTCTCAAGTTACTCAACGCTTTCGTCGTCCTCGACACGAGAAAAGTCGCCATGAATACTCCACGTCAGCGTAACAGACTTTTACATAGGAAATCGAAATTGAATGCATCGCGCCTACACACACGCACACACACGAGAGATATCTCATAAAGTCCGCTGGAGTACGCGCGACGTACAAAGTAAATTATTACTATCTCCGTGGCGTAATAGAAGAACGTACAATAAGGTTTTCTGGAGACTAGCCAACAACCTGAGCTATCCGGAAAGCACACACACATGCATGTACTCTCACACACGTGACACGCGAGAATGTACATACGCGCATTCCCACACTAGCCGGCGGCACATTCCCGCGTCTCTGTTACTCATAAAGCCAGATGAGTGTGTTCGAAAGTGCATTCGTGCTTAACCCTCAAAATCGACTTTCTCCGCGCTTTTATGCGCGCTCTCGCGAGAGAGCGGCCGCTGCAATCATGTCTCCCTCCTCCTCAAACAAATATTCCGGGAAACAAATTTTTCACGCGAGGCTAACGTTCGCGCGTGTGACCCACATTTTTCCGTCGACGAAAAACGTTTCGCGCGCGCGCGAAAAATCGATACTTTCTTTCGAACTGAGTGCATATTCGATTTACCTCGTTTTACTCGTAAAAATCTTCCTATCCCCACCGAGCGAAACGCAAACGCGAACACTACGTCCCTTTCGTTCGTTCGTTCGTTCTTACGGCGCTCATTGGTATGCGACGACACGCTCTCGTCGCGCGGCCAACGAACGCTCGTATCTCAGCTCTCGCGAAGGCTGAAAAGCGACATATATATTTCGCGCGCGCTGACGAGTCGGCACTATGGATCTGTTTGGCTTTGTCGGATAGATATGTAGCAGATAACCCATACTACTCGCTCCTCTCCGATATACCTACGAGTAGTTCGCGTTACATCCGACTTCGTCGATAAGGTTGCCTCGTATAAACGTCTTTTTCCTCGCGCGGTATCGAATGCTTGTTTATCTTTCTTCGCTTTTACCTAAATAATACGAGATTTTTGCGAGATATCCTCGATATGTCTTTGTATCGATCGACTTTGCATTTCCGCGTCTGTAACTTCGTCAACTGATCACAGCTGAGAAGATATATTTTATCTTCATATTTGTATTTACAAAAGCACAAAACGATACGCTAGTATGAAAGAGCTTTTTTTTTAAGATACATATTCTGACGTGTATTATAAACGATACACCACCTGTCTGATGTACGTGTACCGTATCTTGCGTTTTTATCGCTCTCTCAACCTCACGTTACCCACCTACCTATCCTGTCTCTTTAACGCAATTCTCTTTCTGACCGATTATTCAATATTTACCGCGAGTCAGGATACTTTTCAATTTCGATTTATCAAAAAAGTGACAGCTGTGTGTGAGAAAGGCGGTGGTGTCATGCGGGCACAGAATGGATAACCCTCTATATCATCCCTTAATCCTGCTTACTATCACTCTCTTAGGCCAGTCTCCCGACCCTGCGCGATCAGACAAATGCGGATTGTCGTGTCGCACGTTGTCTTACGAAACTTGGTAAATATATATCGCATCAAATTGGTCACACGTAACAAGATTGAAACAAAGAAACGCGTTGACGTGAAAATATATCTTGTACGCGTTTTAAATAAACTCGAAAAAAAAAATTAAATTTGTGCTAGTCTGTGTGTGTGTGTGAGATAATATTAATAAATTCTTCTCTCGGAATTTATTTACACACACGTGAAGAGATCAAATCTGTCTATTAATATACGCCGATGATTAGATTCAGCTCAAATCTTGTATATCCACACAATTTGACTCAATAATCAGAGTAAACGAGATGGAGTACAACAGTACGTTCGTTATGAAAAGCACTGGATATGTCCCTTCTGGTCCGCCGCAATGTTGCGGTCGATGTAATTCAATTAAGCCGTTGCTATTGTCACACCGTCACCCATCCGCAGAAAGCTTCAGCTGCGCGAAGATAACTTTCGAAATACGTGCCCTTCCACACCCGTAATATTATACATGTGGCTCGCTCGCGTCGTCGCTTCAAATATTGTTGTCTATTATATTTGCACGCTACTTTATGACATACTCGACGTTGTAGTGTGTGTCTCACATTAACCTGTTCTTGCAGAACGTTTATTGCGACATTGACTCCGCGTTACTCGTTCAACTCATTCGTTCTCTTGAAAAACCTCGATGTACGCAAAAGTAATTGTTCCACGTGTCACGACATGTTACAGCGGATGTTGTAACGTCTCCTCCGATGCTGCTTCGATACAAAAGTAGCGAGCGAGATACACCCTCTCCCTCCCCATGAAAAACACTCGACGCACGTTTCTCCCCCATCGAAATGAGACGGTCGTCGTCGTCGTCGTCGTCGTCGTCGTCTACAAACGCGCGCCGCGTGTTTCCACGCTGACGCATGTTTCCACGTATGTATCCACGTTACGCGTGCTCGTATGTTGCAAGGACAATAAAAGCGTATATCCCCGCGACTCTCTGTCCCGCGCGCTCGCCACCTTACCTTTTCTCTTCTTCTCTCCTCGGCGTGTCAGCAGCCGGGAACATTTCCATTTTATTGGACGGCAGAGAAACGAGTATCGCGCGAGAGACGACTCTCCTCCCGGCCCTGGAATATATAGGAATCCGAATTGGGTAACGTGCGGGCACTCAGGACACTGCTCCTGGATGCCGCGACGCATCATCTGCATGCCAGTCCTGACCGACAGCCACGTCGGTTGTCGCGTTCATCCGGGACGTTGTGCTTCCGTGCGAACGCGCTTGAATGCCGGTTGTATAGAGGAATGGAAAAGCAAATTATAAAATACAGAATCGAAAAATATGTTAAATATGTATTATCTGCATACTTATTTAATGTCTAATAGTTTAAAACCATGTGTATAATTTTTACAAAGAAAATGCAAATAGTAGAACATGAGAGATATAACTCAATATATTAATTACGAATCGATATCTTTTATAGGTGAATCTTCACGAGTTCACTCTCAATATTGAGAAAGAGAAAGAGAATTGAATATATAATTTTGCTCATCTATATGTTATATGCATAGAAAAAAACCTCGAATTACATCGATCAAAGTGATCCATTAGAGCGAGAATGTGCTATCTTTAGCTACTGTGACGCAAGAAAAATTCATTTACTTTTATAAAGTTATAGGCTTGTAAGTGAATTAGAGAAGACAAACGGTGTGAGGAAAAAGGCGGTTGCGGGCAATGGCGAGTGCATAGAGAGAGAGAGAAAGAGAAAATCACCTTGATGACGTAATTAAGACTCAGTATAAAATTACCGTGAACTCCACTTTTCTCTCTCTCTTTCTCTCTGAAAAGCTTGCAAGGTTTAACGCTAAGGAAAGATATTTCCGACACACACCCAATGTTCGTGCGCAACTAGACGCCACTCCGAAATGGAACGGCGACCAGGAATTGCTCGCCGTTCCCGACCCTTAACACGTGAATAACTTTAGTAGCCCGCTCTTGCGCATTTTCCCGACATTTCATTGTCTTCGTGTGACGCTCTCCTTTTTTAATTACCGAATAACCTCTCTACGTGCACGCAATTATATATTACATAATTTTACAACGCTGTTGGATGTCACTCTTTTTTTTTAAATTAGCAGAACAGACAGCGATCTACGTAGCGCAGAGTGTGCGTGCGGACATAGCCGTCCTTGTGAAATGGAGCACTATCGCGCGCGCAGTAATTCTTCGTCCGATCGATTTCGTCCGGTGCGATCAATTTTCTTTCGAGTTCTTTGATTTTTCTCGTATTATCGATCGTCACGCGAGTTGCTCGTGATTTTCTCACATCACTTCCGTAGATCAATGTGTTCTCAAGAGTGCGCAGCTTACCGATCCAATGATAAAGCGACGAAAGTTTCCGTAGTACATATAATAAAGGTGGATGCATACCACGTACCTATATACGTACATTTCTGGAATGGAATGGCGGACGATTCCTGGCCAGTGCCCTCACCCTTCTCGCGTGAATAACTTTATTCGATTCGCCGGATCCTCTTCTCTCTCTCTCTCTCTCTCTCTTTGATTTACTCTCTCTTCCTCTCTCTTCTGCGAACCGACATGGTAATCGGTTTACTCTGAGGCACTCGCCACGAAAGTACGTCATTCAGGATTATTGCGTCAGATGAATCCACTGCGACCCGCACGACCCTCTCCGATATCTACTTGTGTATATGTACAATGGTACAGAGAGTATTGCGGTTACAGTATCGCGATAATGTAATCCAATTAAATGAATCCAATTATTACTGTTTTGCGGTGTGACAAATACGTGTTGGATTTCTCATTTACTGATCATTTATCACTTATGGTCAATTATGGTCATTAATGATTGCTATTTCTTTTTTTTTTTATTTCTCTTTATTAAAAGAATTAGTGTGAGTGTTTATAATTTAATTATCTTGTATATCTGTATTATATATATTTATTTATCATATTATTATATTTATTATATTTTATATTTTATATATATCTTTGACCAGTGGATCAAAGATATATATATAAAGGTAAAAATTTGTTTTGCTTTACTTCATATTTCCATTTCGATGGAAAGATCACGATTTCTCAATATCATAAAAATTAACGTTTCTATGTAAATAAAATATAAAATTTTGTAAATTTAATTTAAGAGAAAGAAAACGTCATAACATATTAAATATTTTAAAAACGTAAAAAGAGTCTCGAAAGAGCGAAATTCAACGATTAATGTTGCAAAGCTTTGCACTTATGAGCGACAGAAAATGACTTGGATCTTTCACTTGCGACTTGCAACTGTCGCTCGTATAGAATTTTTGAAAGACTCGTGGACCACACATAGCTTATGCGGTCTTTACGTTTCTTAGGGCATTCATGAGAGGGACATGAATGCATGTATAGCTTCACAGGCGCAGCTGTGGCATATACTCACAAATATGAAAGTAATATTTAATTTATCGTCCGGAATTGTGAAAGAGAACGTTTAAAAAACCGTCTGTGCGGGAGGACGAGCAAAGATAGAATGAATTCGTGCGGTGCCGTGGTTGAACTCCCACGAACAGAGAGAGAATTCTGAATAATATATGGCGGTCTTCGGAACCGTCGTGTATAATTTCCCTCGGATGTCGAACGGATGTACGATTCTAACGATCGGGGAATCGTGAAAACATCCAAAAACGGAACATAAAGTATGTAGTATTTAACGTCAGACAGACATTTCCTTTCTATGTGCCGCATCCCGGTTATAATTTTTTCTTTGTACACATTCGATCATTTTAATTGCCTTTGTGCTTCTATGCCTACTATACTCGATGCCATCAATTAACGATTGCAGTTATAATTAACCGTAGCATTATATATTACCTGCTAATTATAATTATTATTTTATAAAGCGAGGAGTGGCTTTCCCTATACGTTGAAATATCACTCATGTGTAAATTCAATATGTTTAATCGAGAGTAACGCAATATGTATATTATATATGAATATCCTATTATACATAAAGACAATTGACTTCACAATTTTGACTTCATCTGAAAATATCAAAGACCAAATTATTGTTTTATGATTTGTTATATCAAATATTACTACATAAGAGAGAACAAGGATCACAGCGTTCAACGAGTCGGACCGATCACTTCAATTACAAGAATTTTAAAGAATTATATATATTACGTTTTATTTAATTTATTTTTTTATATAAAATTTATCTAAATTTATGTAATATTATATACATGCATATATGAGTAACTAACTATATGAGTAAAAAAAGATACATTTGATGAAAAATCAATTTAAACACGAAAATATTAATAAATTTTCACAAAGTGAGCGTCATTACCCTATTCTCTTCTATATGTACACGCGTTTAAAATATATCAACAAATATTTATTGCTTTTATGTATTTAATGAACTGAATCTGACCGAAATAGTATGGTATTATAATCACAATAACGCAAACTATATTATTTTGACTGTCACACAGCAAGATAAATCAGCGATAATTAAGTGAGACTTCGACGAGAATGTAGGACATTGGGAGTTATATTATTAATGTTTGGCAGAACAATCGTTTTCTCTATTCCGTTTTCTCTATTGAACCTGTCATTCCCTTTGCCTTTCGTCCCTCATCCCCTAATACAGGCCAATCGAATTCAACGGCATACTGGCTCTGGTTTTACGTGATTAACGTTTAATTATAATTACGGATCACTGATGCCGATAAACTGCCATATAGCAACTCTCGTTACCGTCCGCGGTGATTGGAGTCTGATGCGTTCAACCTCTCAAATCCTCCGGAAATTGGAAAAACAGAGAGATCGCGAATGCGATCATTATGGGCGGAAAACAGATTTTTTTTGTTTTTTTTGTTTTTTTTTTTTTTGTTTTTTTTTATCAGAAAAAATCGGATTCTGAGATTATTTCACGATTACACGCTGGTTTTCAATTATCTTCGGCAGTAAGACATTAATTTAATTACGATCGATCAGCTTTGCCGCGATTTAGGTAATCTCTGTATCTTCAGTGGTGCTTCATCATCGGAGAATGACAACTTACAATAATTGCTATTACAGGGTATCGTATATTTTACGATAGTATCATGACAAATTATAGAGTAGGTACTTTGTGCCCATGACGTAGCGTGATCGTGCATAAATTTGTACGATGTATTATCTCTCGGTAGCGCGGAAGAAACTGATAGACACTTGGGCAAACATGTCGATTATAGACTCCGCCCCGCTTTGCAATGAACGTATAAATGTATGAATTTTTATAACCAGTAATTTGATGTGATCTTAAGCCATATTTACGTATAGAAGAAGGTATATATTGTATTATATTTTGTCACGTATATCTTGTCATGTATACGGGAAAAAAAGTTGTGTTATTACATGACCAGTGAGAAAAATGGTGTTGAGTTTACTGAATTTTTTGTTTTATCAACAGAGCGTTTTGTTGGCAAAACAAAAATCTCAATAAAATTTGAAAAAAATTTTTCTTACTATTGTAGTTAATAATTTCCATAAAGACCATATAGTTAATAATTTCTTGCTATTCTAGCAAGTTTTTTTTCCGAATATACAACAAAAACAATTTTCGATAAATTATGCATATGTTATATGTATATTTTTTTATACATATATTATACACAATTTTTGATAAATTATACAAATAATCTTAGATAAATTATATATTGTACATAAAAATTACATACAATATAGCTATATATATATAAGCTATATTGAATATAGTACTATATTGAATATAGTAGCTATATTGAATACAGTACTTTTACGATAATTTTATCGCTTTTCAATTAAAATGCATTAAAAATAAATACCGCGCGCTCGCGCGCAGTTGCGCGCATGTCAATAGCGTAAGATAAAAGGATGTAATTAAATATTTCATGTGCCATGAGCCGATAAATGAATTCCAATTTCTAGTCCGGAGAGAATATTTTATTCAGAATTAATTTTTCCCTGCAATGTAAATATAACAGCAAAATGAAAATAACTAGTCCGTATGTAAAAAAAAAAAAAAAAAAAAGAATAATACGCTATACTAAAATATATATAATATAAATCTGTTCGAACGTGTGCGATTCTAAAACGGCGAATAATCTTTCAACTTCGACCTTCGTCAAAGAAAAGGCCGACACGGATCGCGGGAATACATCGCGCCGAAACGAAATCGAAGTTTGAGCCGCCGTCGAGACATCGATAACCGAGTCGTATATCGCGGTTGTGTCTCGTCCGAATAACGGCTAACGGGATTCGTTTTGGGAATAAAAATTGAATTGTATATTGTTTGCAACAACGTGCGAAATATATTCCATCACGTGGCCGATCGTTTGTCATGTTTCAAAAGCACGAATTTACGTAATCGCATAACGATGTATGCGGATTACACGATGAATGGCGGCGCTATAATTTCGAGTGGATTGTGCGGCGTACATGAAATCCTTCGATCAACCGAAAGCAAGTGTCCGATAGTATACGACATGCTCATGCACTTCGTCGAAACAATGAGCTTTACAATCAATTGCACACAAATTGCTATAAATATTTGCATTATCGTTTAATTAGTAAATGACGTAAAATAAAACCACACACAAATATATGACGGATAAAACCATACTTATTAAAAAGACACCGAGTTTAAATGTTGACAAGAATAATAAAAAATGATTTAAAAAAAAAAAGAGGGAAACATTTACGTAACTAATACTTAAATAACCTTTTAACTCTTTAAAGCTGTATCGATATATTATCTTTCCCTCTGTTCGCATTTATAACGTCCTTTCGCTTTCCGTCGTAATTTGGAAGATAATCTCTCGCCCGATCGCTGCTTAAATATATAAATTCGCCTCGGATAAAGGGTTAATAACTGATTCGCTATCACGTCTAAATGATAGAAGATTGTAAACGAGCGCTCGGAATTATGACAAATGCAAACAGATAATATAGACATTTCTAAGGCCGTGGCGTCACGTACGTAAGCGCGACGAGAAGGGATTTACGTTCTCAGTGTGTTGCAGTCAACACGATAGATTTAGATTTTCGAGCGATCAAAGTGAGATTACCATTTTTCGTATTAATTTGCGTGGATAGAAAACACAGTTTTAGTTTCTAAATTGTCTTTGAGAGAGAAAGAAAGAAGCGCAAGAACGCGAAGAAACGAAGGAAGAAACACGCGGCTGAGAAGAAGCGGCGCCCTCGTAAATCTTAACCGAAATCTTGGTTCGGAGTGAGTCCTGCTTATAGGTTTACACTTGTAGGCACGGCAAAGCCTTGAAAGAGCCTATCGAACACTTTTGTGCCCGGCACGGAGAAGATGATTCGACGCGGATATCCCTCGAAGGGACACAAAAGATACGCAAGAATGTCGGGCGTGTGATCGATCAGCTGCTTGGCAATGAACATACATATATATATATATATATATATGTGTGTGTGTGTGTGTGTGTGTGTGTGAGTATGTATGTATATATGTATAGATATAAAAGATGTGTGTGTAAGTGAACGTGGAAGTAAATTTTGGAGTTCTCCGTCGTGTCGTGCTTGATAAACTGAAAAGCACGCGCGATCGATTATACATGAAACAAGAGAAACGAGTATTCCACAAGTTCGTTTTAGAGAGAATAATTATCACGGAACTCAGAACTCACGGTGAAGAGAGATAAACGATACTTAACTTTATTAATGCTATTAATAGTACATTAAGAAAGCTAAAGTAATTTGCACTTTCTCTCTTTCTCTGTCTGTCTGTCTGTGTGTCTCTCTCTCACTCTTGTTTCTTTCTATTTAAGATACAAAAATAGAACATTTTCTTTTACAATTTTTATATCTCTTATTTGCTATTAAACGTCTCAAAAGAACGATATTACGACGCGAGTTAGGACGCAATTGCTAAGAGATTTTTTAATGATATGAATTATTTTGTCCGTCTCTTTCCGCACTTCAGTGGTTGGTAAATGAAAACGGTCGGTTTTGAAAAGAAAAGATCATTAACACCAATCTCTCTTTCTTTCTTTCTCTCTTTTTCTCAAGCGCCATTGTGCTTTAAAGAACGAAAGAATGGATTTATAGAAATGAAGATTCAAGGAAAAACTCGACGGCGAGAGGCAAATGTCAGGTAAAAATCTGGAATCTCATCGAAAGCACGACGTTATTTTTATCTAACATCTCATATGCTCTCGGTCTAGTATCTTTTGTTCGACATGGCGTTTCCCTATTGAAATGTTTAATGACACGTGCGCATCTGTCGCACATAGAGCGTCGTCATTGCACGCGTTTTAACGTAATGAGGGAAACGATGCAAAGCGCGTAGGTCTTAATGTCAATCCTAAAATAACTAACTAAGAAAAGCGCATTTTCGTTTTTGTGATGCGAGTCAAATCGGGTGCACACGATTGTACGCGTTTGCTTCTTCTCTCGTTAAAAATGTTTCAACGCTCGAAGTACTTATGCATATATGTTTAGTAACGGACGTTAATCAAACACACTAACGCTATTTCAGCTTAAATGAATCTCTTTATTTATTAACACAAGTTTAAAGCGCGTAAACTAATTTAGATCGCACTTAGCGATAATTTAGTCATGTCATCTCGTTTACTATTCGTACGAAATCGAAACACTAGTAAATATTAATTCGGCTGTCACAAGTTGACGACTAATTTAACATCTAAGAATCTAAGATTAAAGCTGGACGAATATCGGTTATTATTCGTGAATTCTAATACTTGTCACAAGTTTTTTATTCGCGTTCTCTATGTTTAGAACAACACGAAAAGACTAAGAAAAGACTGAATGCACTATATCTCTGCGCCTATTTTGAAATGTTCTCATTGTTCTCGCGCTACAACAAGAATCCAGACAAAATTCCAAAATTTTGAATCGATCTTTTTTATCCGGATATAACATTATCTCGAATATCTCGATAATAACATTATCTCGATCTGTCTGCGGCTGACCCAAATAACGCCGTTTCACTTCGACGTGCACATTTTCCATTTAACCGTTAATATCATCGATCGGACGAGCCGGGATAGCGCAGTTGCGACGGGCATCGGCACGCCTCGCGAAGCAACATCCTACGCGGATGCACCGTGTTTATTATTAATTCATCGGAGCGTCGATGCTTCACTCGCGATCGCGCATCAAACGATGAATTATTATTATATTTCCTCGGGGGTGCGACGTCGGGGCCGGCCGTGCCTTTACGATCCTTCTCACATAAGGTAACGAGTTTTGATCGATAGCCCGATGTCAATGACACCCCGCGTTTCTTGTTATTTTATAAAAGCATCGACTATTAGAGAGATGGCCGGCGTGTATTAACGACGCGATCTTGTCTATTTTAACCGGCCTTTCGCACGTATTGACGTCCGCGTTCATCTATAAATATGTGAATTTATTTAACGTAAATAAAATTTACATCCGTGAAACTTTAAACATATAGTTGTAGAATAATTTTAGACAACGTTGTTTAATGCAGTTTTAAATAAATTTTCTTACTTTTTTTTTTAATTAAAATTAAGAAAACGCTGCTACGTTTGAGAAAAACAATATAGTTATCTTTTTGTTGTTATTGACGAAGTTAGTAGCTAATAGTACATATTTGTTAAATACACACTCACGTCTGTGACACCTTAATGACATCAAAAATGAAAACATATAAAATAATAAAGCGATCGATCGACCAACACGTCAACTGCGTACACACGTCAAAAATATACGACCGAGGGTGTATCATCGATGTGGCTACGGGAATAGCCACAAAATTCTTTGCGTGCAACCAACACGAGACACGCAATCGTACGTTTTGTCGCGAAAATATTTCCATGACAGTGGCCTAACAATAAACGAGGGTCACGTCAGCTCATATTATATGCCTTGACTGTGCGTACGTATAAAAACAAAAAGGTTCGTGATAACGTCGCTGATTAATGAAAGACCATGTAGGAACATGGTCGATATTTCTTTTCCCTCTGAAATTAGCATCGTATTTTTTTAATTACAATCTGATTGTACAATCCTGCTTTTGCAGATAAACACAGAGGCGATACCACTGATTACCCCGTTCGTCTCCAATAAATCAATAATTAACGTTGATCACTCATTCGTCTTGTCTCTCGCTGAACGTCACGAATAAATAATCGGCCACATGTAAATGTATGTGATTAAGCACGACAATTCTTATGATTGGATCAACGCGAAAGCTACGTAGAAATGAATGCATTAACATTGCGTTGTACCACACACAACCGTATACACGGTTTGTAATTAAGGTCATCATTTTAATATTTACTCGTTTTAATTATCCCTCCACGTAATGAGAAGTTTGTATCGCCGACGACTATAGTCCGGAAACTCCGCGGTTTCACCTACGCTTACAAACTCAATTATTAACGTATCCTTTCCCTTAGCTTATTACGAGTTAATCGCGGTAGCTTGCCGTTTTCCGGGGATTTGTTACGACACCGAGCTTGCTTGCGCGCTCGTAGCACCTGTGGTATTGTTGCACCTGCGCTGCGACAAACGGCGTTGCATACCATACGCATGGTTACGCGCGGTTTTATCGACTGGCTGTGAAAAAAAAAAAAAAGTTATGATTCCGGATAAAGAGACGCGAGCGTGAAACAAAAAAAAGTGAGAGAGAGAGAAAGAGAGAGAGAGAGAGCAGAAAGAAAGGGAACGCGCGCGGAGAATCGCGAACGCATTTGCAATTTTGCGGTCGGTCGTGCGTATTGTGTTGGCGGCCGCTAACGTGGACGGCAGAATGTAAAATGCGGAAGAATCGCTCGTTGGGAAAAGGGAGATCGAACAGAAACGAGGTCGGGAAAAAAAATTGAACCTGCGGGATTTTATTGGCGCGCCGCTACACACCTACTACCGCCGGTCAGTTTCTGGCGAGTTATCCCCCCGGCTGGGTGAGGATGGAAATCAAGAACGCGCGAGAGCGTGGTTGTGCGTTTCTACGCGATAGCCACAACCGCGTCGTTTTGCGCTATTGCGCGATAACAATAATGAAACATTCATAGGGATTGTTCAGGGGTGCTAATGATAAAAAACTGATCTGAGCGCGCGTAATTCGGGAATATAGGTAATGATCGGATGTCGGAAAATGCGTACGCATTTACGCGTACGGGTTTACGTTTCCACGGCCGCGGGATGAACGTATCAATTTCAAAAGCACTCCGCGCGATGTATAACGACGTAAATGCGGGATTTCCCGTGGAAACTGTGCGGCGCTCAAAACCTATATAAACATAACGTGAGCGAGAAACGCGCGCGATTTTGGCGAAATAACAGAGACGTGATTGCGTGATTTCGACGATACAACGATAAGAAAACTCTTTACGTAATCCCGCGTAACGATTAATCTCGATCGGATAAATTTAGGCGCGACGCGCATCGATCGCGCGCAAACAATCGGATGTTCTCTTATAACAACGTGAGATCGCCTCGCGAGATTGAACTTTTTCCAGATTTTAGATCAGTTTACGGGAAGTTCCGGCGCATTCAGCTCCACATTCCACATCTCTTAGATTACAAATCTCTGCCGTGCGCTGGTATAACACTATACTCTCGCGGGTGTATATACTTCTCTGTAATTCGCTGCATACAGTACGTGATATGCATTTCATGCAACAACGTAGCCTCGGGTTTATTAAGGTTTTTGCTGTCATACGGAAATAAACTCGCGTGCGGCAGGCAACTCTTTTCGCACTAGTTCGACATAGTTTTTTATATTTTAATTATTGAACTGTTTCTATTTGAAACTGTCAATTTTAAAAAATCAGTTTTATGAAATCAGTAACATTATCTCCGATTTGATGACCCAGTAAATGTTTCAATACGTGTCTGATATAACTGTCGAAGTGGAGATTTTATTTCTGTGTATCTATGTGTGTCACAGAAACGAGCCGGAGGTTATGTTACTATGTCATTTCATGACATAGTAACAAGAAAGGAAAAATGTTACTAACACCAGAGTGGCCGGAGGGGGCCAAGAATTGAACTGTGCGGTAAAAAGAGTGAGAGAACGAGTCCAGTCAAGCTGCCAATATCTTTCTACAGATTTGTAGGCGCCGAGGGCCTCTTCTACTTTGCCTTTTCGCCGAGATATCACGGCAACTTTTCGCCAGCCGTAGCACGCCGACGATAAATAACGCGGGCGTGCATTATTTGTCGACTTTCTCGGTCATCTAGATCGAGCTTCGCGCGCACAGATAGAAATTTAAGACAATCCGTCTTTTATTGGAGGATTGCAGCTAAATAACTGTAACTTCTTTTAATTTAATTTTTTAAAAAATTATTAAGGTGACATATTTGAACCTTCTGCGTTCAATGTATCTCATTATTAATATCTGTAAAAAGATTCGATATTTTTGATCTTTGTTATCTACAGAAAAACTAACTTCCATTCACGTTTCGTCTTTTAGAACCATACAATTAGAGACCGCAATCTTTAAAATCGAGCATAGTTTCCGAGATATCGTCTGTTAACAGTTATGTGATCTATCCTGTATATGCGTATATATATAGATATAGTGTGATACACACACATAGACAGTAGGTCGTGATATTTCTTATTTACATATACAGATAATGTCTTGCTTGTTTTTTTATACATATATAAAATCATTTTTGATTGTTCTTAATTATTTTTTTAAAAAAGAACAATCTTAGAAAAAAAATTTATCTTCTATTAACCTTTAGAGGACGGGGGTGGTCGAAATATCGACCACCTACCAGGTTGGGAACTTGTACCGACTAATCCGATAAAATTATACGTCCTTTAAAGGTTAAGATCTCTCTCTCGACAGACAAATTTACCTTGCCAAATTGAGAGAGATTGATTATTCCCAGTAGCCGCGGCAAAATCGTAAACATCGGCGCCAATGGCGAACCTTACGTGAAATTCGGCTGGCCCTTACGAGCTAATCTAAAATCGATATTTGCTATAGCCCGTTAATTTCGAAGACCATAAACGACCCGAGAGCAGCGAAATGCCCCGGCGATTCCGGTGTGTCACATAGCTCGGGCATTTATTACGAAAGATTTCGGAAATCCATCGAGCACACTAAGAGGCGCCATATCTCGGCCGTAGGGCTAACACACTGGTCACCGTGCACTGTATATACGAGAGGTATCCATTAACTAAGCTCATAATCCCTCGGTTAAGTTAGCACATGGTGCGACGGACCATCGTCCACCGTTTTCGTGCTAACACGTTAGTCGCCTCTGATTCTGTTCGGCCGATCTTACCCCCACGGACTCCTTCGACTTCTTCGGATACATTCACTTTGCCAGTAATTCCCTTGTTTTATGGCTCGCCCTTTCTTTATGGCTTGTATCGTTCGCTCTATCGAACTGCTCTCTCTCTCTCTCTCTCTATTTATCTAAATCAACACCTTCGACTACTTATTTTTCGTAAAATAAATGATAAAAGACGCCGCTTTTAGAGCTCGACTGTTGTCCGGAAAGTAAATCTTCGCAGAAATTCGACCTTCGAGCATCGGTAGCCGTCTCAGTCGCTTCGCGCCATTTCTCGTAAGCCCGATAAGAACGAAAAAGTTTGGATAGAAGTAAAAATACTTAGTTTAGCAAAAACGCTCGAATTAATCCGCTATGAATTAATCATAAGAAAATCAGACGTGAAGCAAATAGAAAATTTCTATATTCTAGAAATAGAAACGAAAAATTAAAAGACAAATATAAATTATTGTCACACTAATATATTCTGACTTATGTAATAAAACTTAAATGATAGGATTGCATAACACCATATATTTATTTGTGTCAATCTAATTGACTGAATGGTTCAAATTTTCATCGTACATTGTAATATTTCATAGGATACTGAGCAACGCGATGCTGAAACAAGGCTTAACGACTGTCTGTACTCTTAGTGACGAAGTGCAGTGTCACATTCTCATAGTAAGCCAACGATAGTAAGGCGATCCGCTTTACTATCGGATGAGAAATTATTCGCAAGGATACTCCCGACACGTGAGCGCTTAACTCGAAATGAAATCGGAAAATGAATTGCACGCACGAAAACTAGGAAATATATTCGAGGTTAATCCCAGTTAACTTTATTAACAATTTAGAAATGCACGCCAATTCGTATTATGACCGGTATTAAAAGCTTTGACACCGCTTGCCTGTACACGTCGTATGAATTAATTATCATGCAATTTATTAAGAGGATTTACGCGATATGTTGAAGTCACCGACATTCTGATTAATTTTGCACTATCAATTAAAAAATAATTGCCGCGGATTATACAGAAGCTTGTTATTACACCACTTTAGATCAATAAGCGGCCATGTTGAACGACCATCACATCCTGGTAACAAGAATTTGCATAATTTTGAAATTAATCGACTTTTCTGCTCATTTTTGGAGCGGGGGAATGGAAAAGGTGTTGGTCTGATTATGAACAATATCAGTTCTTTGTCGCCGACAATGTCATCTAATCAGTATAATGGCCGCGTTATCATTAACGAACATTTTTAATTATTTTGATGAAGTAGTTTTATCCTGTCAAACATATTATCGAGGAACAATATTTCTATTAGACCAAACATCAATTTCTCTTGTTTTTTTTTGTTTTTTTTTTTTTTTATTAAAGTTACAAGTTTTATTAAAAATCTGTTTGCGGCAATTAACTTCCACACTGTAAATCTCGTACCGAGACCACAGAACCACCGAATCGATCATTTATTTATCTGTGTTTTATTTTTTGATTACACACATTTGTTTAAGTGTTCAAGCAACACATGTTACAACCATTTACTTGTGTTCTCTTTAGTTTTAAAGTCTCGTGTTCAACAACGAGGTCTGATTGCATCATAAAGCATTTAACTGGCGGTCCCCTAGTAGTATTACGTACAATTTTCTTCGCATTATACCTAATTGACCGGCTGATGTCAGTGCGTCCCGTCTCTTTCCGTCATGTATCGATCCCGGAATTATAGGGCGATTATACGGTGCACCCATTGCTGGTGCACGATTCAGTACTGAGTTTTGCTTGTTGGTAAGTTTCGTTTTGATTGAGAGCAAATTGTTGCAAATTGACAGATATCGTTTCTTATATATTGTTCCGATAGATCGGATAAATAATACATAGAGTTGCACACTTGCAAGAGATAATTACGTATTTCTACCGTCGAAGAATATTAATAAGATATGAGAGTCAAAATTTGTAAAAGCACAATCTACATCGAAGTATATTTTTTCTACAAATAAAATATTTAGAAAAATATTTTTCATAAAAAACATAAAATAATAAAAATTGCAAGATGAATTTAAAGAAATTTAAATGAATTTATTTATTGGAGTCTATCAAATGAATAAATTCACGAGAACAGACATTAAATAGTAAGTAAATTATGAAATAAATCTTGAAGACGTATCTGCGCTTTATGATGAGTGTACACACAGTTCATATTAACGTGTAGTCATTGTTGAGAATTGCGTGTTTATGAACGATTTATCATTAGCTTCTGAGACGAGAAAAAGAGAGAGAGGAAAAGAAATACTCGAAGGACAAACACTCCCTTTATATAAAAGTTATATAAATAAGTAAGTAATAAAGCTTACTATACATATGATATTATAGTAAAATATAATTTTAAAATAGAAAAGATTGCTAAGAAGAAAGCATTGAAACTTGTCACTGTCAATATGATTTCGTGACTTGTGTCATTCAGAAAATCCAAAAAGTTATAAGTTAACCACACGAAAAATAATTTATGTCAGATTGTAAATGTCCAGTTTTTCGGCGTAATAACAACACGATTTTATATTCTATAACAACAACACGGCACGGTAATATGACGCAGTGATCGAAGAAAAACGTGAATTGCTATTTTTGCTTATTTTCGTAAATTACGTAATTAAAAGTTACGATCTACACACGCGTCGCGCATTAGACCTTAAAAAAAAAAAAAAAAAAAAAAAAAAAAAAAAAAAAAAAAAAAATATGCTTGTTCATTCATCCCTGATTACATTGCACTAACACGTTTACGTGACACAATACGTGTATTAC
Organism: Pseudomyrmex flavicornis; assembly: GCA_014825475.1. Lineage (NCBI taxonomy): Eukaryota > Metazoa > Arthropoda > Insecta > Hymenoptera > Formicidae > Pseudomyrmex > Pseudomyrmex flavicornis. Next base: position 17,814 of record QVNW01002208.1, read on the forward strand.
TGATAAGATCTAATCAATTGGATGAAAGTATTTATAAAGTTTGACAGATAGAGAGAGAGAGAGAGAGAGAGAGAAGGAGAGAGAAAGCAATAAAAGTGCGAGTATTAAATTATTAATACTCGCATACGTTAATATTATGTCAAGTTGACGAGAAGCATTACGGTAAATACGATGAGAAACAAAACACAAGAACTATTACTTTCATCTAGAACTGTACTTGTTTTCGCGAACGAATGAAATGTTATAGACAACGAATGAAAACAGACTAAAAAAACTATGACTATCTTACACTTTCTCTTATACTTTCTATCACATATTATAACATACTTTCTTAATTGTATAATTACGATGTTTCTGCGTCAACGTTAATATTATTTGTGACTCGCAAGTAAACTCGCAGTTGTTTATTATCGTCAATCATGGTTAACGTTGAATTCGTCGTTGATAAACGATTATCGTCACTACCACGCATCGATCTACAATCGGAACGAACGAATCCTGGCATTAGTGGACCATTCAAATACCACGCATATTGGGGTCAATCGATTACGATATTTTTCTACATATAGAATAAATTTGAAATAAAATAAAATACACATGAGTGAAAAGCGTTTCATGCGATGCAAATATATTTCTCAATTTTGCGATAATAAACACGTTGCAAAAAAGTTCGACATTCAGAGAGATATAAATCAATATAATTGGCTCGGAGTTAACACACACGACTTCTGTGATATGTTTAATATTAATTAATATTATGATACTAAACTCTATTGCGTATTTCAAATAAGTTTTACGTAAATGAGCAAAATAACATTCGTTTCGTTACAGTTTTTTTGCGACAAAAATGTCAAAGTAAACTTGAAGTTAAACAATTTGTTTTATAAGTAATCAAATATTAGAAAAATTGAACAGAAAATTATATGACTTCTCTCTAAAACAAAATTACATAAATTATATAAAAAGAATACGCGTACAACATGATGTAAAGTTTTTGATTGTCTTATACGCCACAAGAAAAGAGATCAATACTAATTTACCTACAGTTTTTTTGAGATAAAGTTTTTTTGAGAAGTACTCAAACAAATTGCTTGACAAATTGTTAGCTAACCGCGGATCACATCATACAAGAAACACAATAGAAAAAAAAGTAATTTATCTCGCAAATGAATTCACAGTTGTTTTTAAAGTACTTGCGATAATCGTCCTAGATAATCGTAAAAAAACTGCAAGTCTATAGAGAATATATAGAATACAAAAGATCGGCGATTCGTCGTTTAATCATCATTTGGAAAGAATGAATATCGAAGAGAAAAGAGAAAATGCGAGAAAAAATCGCGTGAGGATAAGTTTCTTCTGTCGTCAAGTATCGACGCGACCCCCGATCAAGTAGCTCCTGTGCGTGTCTGGTCAGTCACGCGGTCGGTATCGCTCATATAGGGTGTTAACCTTTTCAGCTCCGACACGGTCAGAGGCTCGGAATTGCTCGACAGAACTTACCCCTGGCGCTTACTCTTCGGAGTAGTCACTGACCAGCTATCCAGGACGATATAAGCATCAACCTGCTCCCTCGCTCGGTGCGATATGCGTATAGGCTGACTTGTTCCCTCTCGTCGCGTACCGCGTCCCACGATTCACCTGCCCTCACAACCGTCGTCCCTACTACGCGCTCTCCACGGTGCCTCTCCCTCTCTCTTCTTCGAGTTCTACCCCCACCACCGAAATCGATGCTACTCGCGGATCCGCGAGTTCAGTCTGCGACTGGCAACCGCGTGTGTAACATCGTTTCTTCCTTTTCCTTTTCTCACTCCCCCTTTCTCTCTTACCTTCTTTGGCACATCGCATGTTGCGTCGCGCGAGTTTCAATTAAACAACGAGAGGAGAAACAAAAGTCACCCTCTCGCCGCTTGTAACGCGCGCGGAATTTGTTTATTCGAGAAAATTTCGATACATCGATTAGATTAGAGAACGATTTCGAGAGACTAGAGAGACAGAGAGAGAGAGAGAGAGAGAGAGAAAGGAAAAAGTTAGATAAAGGTGAGATAAGATGAGAGACGATGACGTGTCGATGATTTTCCACTGGCAGATGCGTCGCCGTTGCACGTTATCGGAACGATCCTGAGGTGGTCTCGGATGTGCAGCGACGCGCCATCGCGAGGGATAACAAACGCGGGACGCTCCTTCCGTCGGCGGAATTGCTACTTCGGTGAGTAAAAATGTATAAAAGTCCGTCGAAAAGGATGTTACAGATGATGATGTATTAGAAATACTAAACTTTTTTAAAGATCCTAATATATTTTCGTCGGTATTCTACTCAGACATCAAAAGAAGTCAGATGAAAAAGTTGTAACATCATTACGAATATTTCATGCGTAAATGTTATATTTTTAATTCTATTGAATTATTTTCTCGAGCCTTCTAACACTTTCTTTGGTGAATTGAATGACTTACAAATTTTCGTACATAACGCGAAAATAATTCAGAAAATTTTTACATACATTGCTACTCCAAATATTTTTTTAATCTCGTTTCTGTTATTTCAAAAAACTAAAATTACTCCAAAAAAATATATTTAAAAAGCGTTGATAAAATCATACATATCGTATAGTTAATTGTGTGTGCTTTTAATATTACGCACACATAAGTGCGGATTATGACATAAAATAATATTATTAATAAAACATACGTATATTCGGTACATTACACACTCCACATGTAATATGCAGCAGTATCCGTTTCAAGTAGGCGAATGTGCGATTGGTCAACTTGGTCGGCTTTACCGTGGACATTTCAGTGACAGTTTCCATTAGGGCGAACCGTAATACCCCTGACAAGTCCACCTATGGTGGTTTCTCTCGCGCGTTCTACCGCAAGAAATTTCATTCCTCTGTCACTCTCCCCCGGTATGTATCCCGACGTGAAACGCTCGCTCTTTCTCTTTCGCGATCTCCGAGCAGCGCGCGACACGGCGGTCCACGAGTACTATACGGTCATACGAGTGCCATACGAACATACGCGCGACCCGCCGGAACTTTGTTAATTAATTGCTTCGGAAATATAATCCACGTCGAGTGTAACTAATCAGCGAGAAACTCGGTCGGACGTTGACGGGCATGTTTGCTGCACCTATCACGTAGCGGGATGGAAATGTAATTTGCCAGGATAGAGTTAGCCCCGTTGAATGCCGCGGCCAACCTTCAGCCACCCGCGATACCTCCCCCTCGGTGCCAGCCCCCGTTTCGAGCTAGTCCCGCTTGCAGCGTGCCGCTCATTGATCGTTATTCTGGATTTCGCATGTAAGGATCCAACGGAGCAATCCGTTGTTGTGGAAGTACGGCTCTGCTGCACGCGCGCCCGCCTATATGTGCCCCGGCTAAAATACGCGTATCGGTTAGCGGCAAAGTTACGACAGGCAAGTATATAGACGTCGTAGCGTTTTGCACTTCGCATCACTCCGATGACGTGCGCGCTTTAAAGTTTATTTCATGTAGACGCGCAAAGGCTAGATTAAAATATCTAACAAATTATTTTATATGATATATGGTTTATATTTTTAATAATTTTTTTAAATTATTAAGATAGTGGATATGTAAGAGCGATAGAAATTGCCGAGTTTTGTTGCGGAGCTATTTTTATACACGGAAGGAAAACGGTCATATTACAATATTTATTGCACAACAGAAATGTTAATGACGCATAAATAATTAACTTTTTTTATAAAGATTTTTATTCATTTTCGGTGGAATTGTTTCTATATTTGAATCGGTATCAATAAATAAATAATTAAGACCGAACTTTAAAATACGATCTTGTTAGTGCCGTGAGATATAGACTCGGATTTTTAAGGAAACTGTTCGTCGCGCGACCGTAAAACGCCGTGATTTATTCGAGAAAAGAAGATCTAGATGAGAATGAACGTAAGCGGAAAGTAACCGGCGCCCAGTGATGGGAAGTAATCGGACGTGCGTATAGAATAAGCGAGTAGCGCGGAGTTTCGAGGATTACATAGAAACTGTTTCACTGTTCGGATATGTCGACGAATTCGCCGGATGGTTAAGCCAGCAGTTACGATTAAAAGCCGTGAGCTTTCCATTGTATATATCGTCCGTTCGAATATCGGGGAGTTCTCGCATAAATTGTTTGAAACGTTTGCTGTCCGAAACGTTTTTCACGAAGAAAAACACAAACGAAACCTGCAATTGCACATTTTTCGTCGATACAATCATTTTGACCGAATAGAAGTATATTCAATCTACAAGTTGTGCGCACACGCAGAACGTTTCAATTATATACATATACATTATATATATATACACACACACTATATATATAATATATATATGCTATATATAATATATATTATACATGTGCAAACGTGAACGTGAGTGATCAAGACGTCGCGTTTTCTCATCGCGGAGAATAAAAGGCACTTCCGAAACAGGTAGACTTGAACGCGATATTAGATTGCGACATTTGTACACTCGTGACTGTACATATGTCTAGCCTTAGTATGCGGTATGCGCTATGGCGGTGCGGTACGGTAATACAAATAGGGGTTGCTCCCGGGCGCGACGCCTGCACCGACGTAGCTTCACGCATCGCTTACTCATTGCTGAACATCCAGTCGTAGTTTGGCGCCGCTCTTGGGACACGCGAAATTTACTTTAGCCGCGAGCACGACTTTAAAGCGGTGTTTCGGGGGCACCGCCTACCGCGACAAATAACGTTTGAATCCGTGTCACAGAGTCAGCGATGTCACACGTGTTCTAGGGTCCTCACTACACCATCCTTACTTTGCGCAATACTTACACGTACGCGCAAACACGCGCGTATTCACACGAGCACACACACACGTATCCATCGTCGAACGAAGTGGTAACGTCGATGGCGTTTAATGCCAATGTTACGCTACGGAATCTACTGAAGTTTCAAGCCAGTTTCGAACATATACGATATATTCGTGGTGTGTAGCCGCTAAATTGGACGCCGGTCTGTTTAGCGAGGCAAAAAGCGTTTCTGTCAGAAAAAAAGGCCATAGAGCGTGACGATATTAACGCAGAACATTTCGAAATTTTTTATTTACACACGTTAACAATATTACGTTGCGCGGCTCAACGATCGATTGTCGCTATTATTTCTCCCTTTTACGTATAGACATATCGCGTTTTCGTCATGCGGCGTAACACGACTGATTGCACAGTTTTTTGCGCGAGTTTCGAACTGAATTCATTGTGTAACGCGTGTAACTGCACAGAGAGCGTTACACATGAAGATACAACAATAGCATAATGGCGCGCAACAATTGCTTTAAAAAACTGGGTCGCGCTGCACATTTATTCATATTTTCCTGCATAAATATGTCTTGCATATGAGAGAAAGCATGCGAAATTTGTGTGTTGTTTTGTGCGCAGGCAAATCCCTCCCTCGCTGGCTCGCTCGCTTGCTTGCTTGCTTGCTTGCTTGCTTGCTTGCGGATATGCATAGATACGTATCATTGTATCTGGGGAAAAAATGCGAATTGGCAATTACACACGGCATTGTGCAATTGTACAACGTGTGTGTGTACGTGTGTTTCGTGCATTTTATTGATGTAAACCGCGTCGATTATCCTTGCGAATATACCGCTGTGCACATTAATTAAAAAAATTAAAAAACGATTGTATAATATGCGAAAATGAAATCAAGAAGCACGACATATTTTTCGTTATTTACATGTATAAATTTTAATTAATTCGAATATACAAAAATATATATTCGGCAAACAATTTGTGCGAACGTAACACGCGGCGATTGTTACGTTATTCTTCTGAAACCGGATATCGGATGACGGAAAGCAACATTGTCAAGTAATTTTCGGCATTTAAACACACGCAACACACATACGCACATAATTGCACGGTTGCGATTGCGCGATAGTTTATCGCCCGACGCGTTATTTAATTATTTCCTTCGAGGTGTTATACGCACACGTGAAGTAAATTTGCGCACGTGCCAATTCGGTTTTGGCGAAATAACACCATCTGTTGCTGCGCGGTCATGTACAGTGCGCCCGAGCAATCATTGTTGACGAGACGCGCGCAGAGAAATTTATTTTCGTTCCGATAAATAATAAAAAATTCTACATCGCATTCGAAACGCAGCGCGTCGACTGTGTGTGATCGATGTGTGTGACAGAGCGACTATAGTCAACCTTGAAATCTATCGGTCGATTTCGAGATGTCATTTTATTCGCAATAATTACCACCCTAACTGGCAATCCCGTTTCCGCCAAAAAATAACAGTCAACAAGAAACGTCCATACGATGTCACAATTGTGTGTAAATAACTACCGTGAATAAATATACCGGGGAGCCGCGAGACTGATGCGCTCTATCAGTCTGACAAATACGATCTGTAACTATTGCGATCATCAACGCGCGCGTCGTTCATGTCGTTCGAGCGTAGCTCGAATAAGCAGATGTGCTCAATATAACGCAACAAAACACTTCATTCTGCATTATGTATTCTTATTTGTCAACTGTTAACGACATATTGACAAAGAGTCGTAATTATACGATTCTCTGCATACTACATGGAGATGTAAAATATTTTATAGACAAGTCGTTGCTAAACATTTTGCCATTATAAATGACAAAATGTGTATCGTCAAATTAATAGAATCAAAACAATTTATCTAACAAGCAGAGTAATGGAAAAATGTACATTATTTCAAACATTTTATAGCACGTGTTCTTTCTCCCTTTCTTTTTTTTTTTACAAATTAGCTTTTACACTTGATAATATATGAAAGATAGATTTAATGTGCGTGTGCTAAAAGGCTGCGCAAGACGCCATAAGAAAACTTTTATTTCGCTGTTGCGTGAACGTAATTGTTTGAGCTATTACACCCATTACAACGCGATTCTATCTAAGTACAGAGGAAAAAAGCCGTACAATAAAAAAAAAAGCTAAATATAATGTCCATTATACATTTCAAGGTTTCGTGAAGAGAAATAAGATGATTAAGTTTTTAGTAATTCAACGTTTCTCTCCGATGTTCCGATGAATAGGAAATATTTTGCCTCTCCTGACAGATAATCGTGTCATCAATGCTCCATTTCCGTCTATATTACTTCCTTATCCATCGATCAATGGCCCGGCGATGATTAGTCCAACTCGGAGCGTCATTAGTGCGCTTCGAGGCAACAAGCAGTCGAGCTTTTCCATTATTCGCGACACGTACGGCCGCCGCCGCTCTCTCGTTGGTTTTCATTTTCCGCCTTCTATTCATCGGACTATAATCTTCATCAGAAGTTTAGTGCGAGAAGATTAGACTCGGCTGAGAGTTGATAAACGTATTACTAGTTCACCATCGGCGAATCCACGTATCATTTGTGTTTTAAATATCATCATGCAATGTTGCGTGCGAGATATTTATCTTAATCTCTCTAAATAATTATTGCGATTAGATTTATACAAAACATTGACGACGCATTAGTACGCGAAATGTCGTGCGATCGTTTTTAAAAATTAGTCGAAATCAAGAAAAAAACTACGATCAAATTACATCTTTGTGCACGAATACAGTTTTAAGGTTTTATGATACGCGTTGTTTATTTTCTTGAAATAAAAAAGTAATTTAATCATCAAATTATAATTGGGTAGTATATGGGTTATCTTAGATTGGGTTTTATTGGATTGTCTGTGATTTCTTCACAGAGACTCGATGCTTTTATGAGATAAGTCTTCATAAACTAATTAAACATTTCAAAATCTTCTATCTGTAATAGCTTTTTGCGCGTTTTCTTCAACGTGATTTAAGAAAAGAACGTTGCGACACCCATTTTCAAAAATTTATTTATATGTCTCAAATGTATATAACGATAATAATAATAATAATAATAATAATTTGAGCCATCTCGTGAGCGAATATTGCACACGGTGCGCAAAGACGTGTTTGATCAGTGCGATTATGGCCAACTGAATGGATCTACATCCAACTTGCTCTGCGCCCGACAGATAAAGCCTTTGTTCGAGAGGTCAGACTTTCGAAAGCTGTCTTACGATGTACGTGCACCGTAATAAGGGTTTAAGATCCGCTAGAAGCCCGCGCGTTCCGAGGTTGTTAAACTTCCCAGCTTGCGAACTAGAAGCGCCTGTCTGCCTCGTTAAAGCCGTTCCACGATACCAGACTATCATTCGAGTCTCGTAGATCGGCGCGATGCTTACGTAAAACGAGCCGCAAAATTAGTCAGAAACGCGCCGTCTTATCTGCGCCATGTGCCGTGTATAAAATAGGAATGCATTTGTTGCCGACGGATTGTGACGCGTCGTCCTTAGCCGACGCGATCATCATTATATTAGCTCTCAGTTTATACAGCAAATCTCAAACTCTGTGTTTTGACGAGCGTAATATCTCAGCTATACATGTGCAAAACAAAAGCTGACGACATAATGCAACCTGATAATCGCGGCAATTTTGTACGGACAACTGTTGAGTGTATTGTGTAACGTGTGCACGATAAGAGAGACGAGTTTCCACAGTGTCGACTCAACTCGCGTTCCACTTTCCGCGTAAGTAGACTTGCAAGCTTCGTGTAAGGTGAATCGAGTAATAGCGGCTTAAGACAGACTTCGAACTCGCTCGAGAATATCGAACTTCCGTACTTGTAACCCAGTGATCGTCCGCCTCGTTAAAGTCGTTGGACGATATTCCAACGGGTACCCACTTACGTCCGAAGTGGCGTTTCTCTCCGCGAGATGATTCGCGAACTCGGACGTTGATTTCCTCCCTCACCGACTCGACTCGAAATAAATGCTCGCGTACATCGAGGAAAAATATGTGATATCGATGACTTCCGTTCGATCGGATTTTCTTCTTTCATCCGGATGTGTTTTTGAGCAACAGTCCAGCGCATTGTAACAACTGTCACAACTGTAACAAGGTTATTTCCGTTGTGCGCTTGGCAAATGTACGGTAATGGGATATCAGCATCGCTAGAGTCGCTTTATTTAGAGAGAAAAATGTGTTCTTAATAGAGAGAGAGAGAGTAACAATACGGATGTAGAACAACAATACGGATTCGGTTCGACTGTAATCCATATTCATTATGGATGTGTTCCGCATTGTTTGAAATTTATAATGTCTCGAAGCGCTGCACTTATATATCGCTCACAAATTATAAATCCATTATTTCAATTCGTTTCATCGAAAGAGAAAAAAGAGAGAGAGAGAGAGAGATCGTGTTTGTTTTAAATTGGTCTTGAAATATATATATTTTGTATTGTTTCAAATAAGCTTTTGTCAGCCTGTTCGTAATAAATCCTCTCGAGTGGTCAAATACTGTCCAGAGTCGTCAATAATGCACGTTCCTTAATAACGGCTTAAAACCAACTTCGCCGAGCTATCACTCAAGAGAGTACTTCTCTCCTTGTCGACTCACTTCGATCGTTAGACTGCTCACGATATCCGAGCGTCTATTATACGTAAAGATTCTTACCCTAGGTAACAATTAAAAGAGCAATCAGTGGCTTTTTCTATTAAATTCACTGATGACGTGGTTTAAAAAATCTTTTTATTTTATTATTATATACAATTTTATATTTTATATACATTTTATATTTTAATAATTGAATATGTGTGTGTTAACAGCGCGATATTTTAAAGACTTACTGAATTGTACTCTTTTTAGACTTTTAAAGTTATTAAGTATATTAAAATTGTTTATAGGTCAAGTTGTCTGTTGAAAAGAGTTTGTTCATGTATTAAATTACATAAAACAAGTATTTTTATATTTAGTAAGTAGTTTTACTTAATTCGTAAATAACAAAAGATAAACCTCAATATGTTTAAAAGCACGATTTGAAGTATTAGATTCTTCTCCACGAGCATTTAATTTATCATACTTAATTGTTCTTCGAACAATGTTTTCAATTACACGTGAAATAGTCGTCGCTCTAGCTAAATTGCTTTCTAACGCAGATACAGCGTCGTGCGCTCATTTTCAGACAGAAGAGGGTGATGACATCAAAGAGATTATTCTCTTCTATTACTTTCGTACGTTAACACTCACGAACGTCAATTTGATTTTGGCCAACAGCCAACGCCTTCAGTATTTTTGATCGCTCCAGCTATCCGCTGTATATAACGTAGTGTGAATCTATTCGAGGAAATTCGCATATTGAGAGTACAGTGACTTATGGCCACAAAAATGACTTAATTATTTCGTCATTTTATGATCTTACAATTAATACATATTACTTCTTAAGAAAATTTCCTAACATAGTTTCCATCTTTTCAATATTTAAATTTTTATAATTAAACCAGCGTATATTCTATTTCGTAATGTTTTTTTATTGATATTTATTGCGATATATTTTCAAACTGTAAATCTGATTCTGAATTTATTTCACGTCTCGTCTTTCTGAAATGAAATTGAAAAATATCTGAAATATATTAGCATTTGCTATTTCTTCGTTCGATCGATTAAAATAATATATCGGCAAGTAGAAACAAATTAAAGTTGTGTTCTTAATTTTTTTTCATTCTCGAGCAAACGTAATAAGGTTGCAAAAATACATCGCGCAAAAGAGTCTATGCATTACGTAATAAGAAAAAATTCTGACATTAATAACGTTGCGATCGATAGCATATATTTATACACGTATAACGTTATTATATAAATAATTCTCAGCTGCCGGCTAATGTAATAAATTAATTAGTCGGCGCGACGTGGACGAGCAAAGGATAAAAGCCTTCCTCATAAGTTTAATGGGCAATGACGCGCGATAAGATTATCGAAATAATGTAACGTGAAATTGCATTAAATTTAACTCGATATTCCTCGTGCTGAAAAATGCTTGAATCATATCGGTGAATCGCGCAACGCTAATGCCTCTATTTCCCATCCCCTCTGGAAACTCGGCGCAAGGAAATATTTCACGACTGACGCGAAAGTATTGGTCGACGGAACTTAATTTTATTAGCAATCTAGAATACGCTGCGCCGGCAAAAACGTTCACGCAGCGGAAATCGGGCGAGCGTGAATCTGCATTAACTAAACGCCGAAACCGATTTAATTTTAGTTACGAGGGCAAAATAACTGTTTTGCTGGCATGGAATTCAAACATATACACAGAAGAAGAGAGAGAGAGAGAAAGCGAATAAATTTTTAATAAACAGTTACTGTAATGTACTAGCAGTACATGTTTGCAGCAAGTATATGTTTTTTGCAAATTGCTTTAATGTAAAATCTAGATCTCCCTCAAAATTTTATTAGAACTCTTTTTAAATGACTATAAAGAATTATCGAAAATGTAGAGTAATTAATAATTAGTAGCATAATGTAGAAAATAGATCGCGCACTACACGGTAAATGCGGCAAAACTAATCTATTTGTACACGCTGCTGCAACATAGTCAACCGACTACGTCGGTAAATATAACGATATGAAATATTTGATATCGTTATTTGCGTACTTAGATAATGGTTTCCACTGTTTGTCGTGTCACATACGGACATATTAATCGAACATATATTTGCGAATGGCACTTGGAAATTGGCTATGTTGCGCGATCTCTTCTTAAAATAAACCCACCTTTGACGTTTTACATGATTCTCGAGACGTTTCTGAGGCGGGATCTTCGTAAAATCTCGCGCGAAACGTTCCATATATACGATCGCAAAAGCCAGCTTGGTTGCTCTTCCGAGTTCTTCACTTCTCGAAGAAGATGGATCCGATATCATCCTCGGGCAATCACGCCGCGGCACGAAATCTGCAGCAGCCTTATCGGCGCCAATATCTAACGCCCCAGCCCAAAGAATCACGATAGTCGAATATACGATCGATCGCGGATTGGCAATCGGAAACAATCTTGATAAAAGAAGGGAAAGAACGTAAAAGCTGAATGTTGAATGAATTCTTTGGCGCGAATATACATATATCGAACTTCTCCGTCGATCTCAGAGAATATGAAACTATTATTAGGATTCTCGCGTAACGTGTCCCTTAAACATGTATAGCATCACGTGTAATATTTCTTCCAGTTTAATCCTTCGTTTGCAGACCTAAAAAACAACCTACGAGTACTGCAAACTAAGTCTGTGAGACCCACGCGACATTAAGATCGAATATCTCCGCGAAAAATCAATATTTCTTCAATTTCTTTTTTGAATCGAAAGTTGAACGATTCTGCATTGATAAAAAACAAACAAATTGAAAAAATCTCTAGTAGTTTTGAAGATACAAGCGTTTAAAAAAAAAAAAAAACTAATTTTTTCTAGAAACGCCGATACGCAATTTTTGAGTGAGTCTGGGAGACACAGTCTGCAGACAAAGGGTTAAACAATCTGTTACACGTACGCATTAATATCTGATAACTGTTGAAAGTCAATATTTAAATATCGCATATATTCTTTTCTCTCGGCAGTATTTTAACGTTTATATTTTAAAATTTTTATATAATACGCTTTTTCTTATCTCTCGAGATTTGAGAGAATGTATGTGACACAGAATGATTTAACAATATTTTTTTTTTTTTATATTGAATGATTTGACAGAATCGATTTAAAGTGGCACGTGTTCGATTAACCCGCTTTAAAACCTAAACCACGACGCCGTGCGCGCGATCGATCGATGGAAGCGATTTCGGAATTGTACTCGAATATGGAATAGCTTATCGAGAGTCCGTGGAACAACAATTTTTCCGAGAGAAAACCGCACGTCGAAACGAGTGTTGCAGTGGAAAAATATATATATGGTTTTACGCGTTTCGAAGAATACGAGAATAGATTTTCTTCGCTTTAGAAAATAAGTCTGCTCTAATACTTACGTATTATTATTGCGATTTTGTTATTATTATGGAAACCTCAGTGCTTTGAAAGCGCTTGAGGTTTGTGCGTTTCTCGAAATGCTCGCATGAAACAAATTGCACTTTTCGTTACTGCAAATTACTTGCGAGAACGAACGTTCTCTGCTTTATGTTGAATAAATAACATTTTGAGAAAACTAACCGCCCGGCCTAATTGGCCAGAAAACACAGATTTGCTCGCTACGCGTGCTCTGACGTGCGAGCCGAACGGACAATGGGATGCTCCAATCTGCATCTCTCTCTCTCTCTTCTCTGTACGTGCGCGTGTTTTATTCTCTCCCAACGCTCACGACCGCACCGAGTAACCCGCTGTGAAAAGTAACACGAAGGTAATTTGATGTCTCGCAACGTCGCTAATCCGACATGGACGATGACGAGAAGCGTCGCGTCTCTTACGGTGGAGTTGAAGCGACGCTTTAGGCGAATTTAGCATTTGGAGAACTTCTCCAAACTTTAAATTCGATGTACCGCTAGTAACCTCTCGAGAAAATGTAATAATACGCAATAACGAAGTTCCCCACCCGACTAAGCCGTCTGACACGAACTGCCGCTCGTAGTATCACAGCGGTGATATAAATTTTCTCGAATGCTCTCGAGCGAAATAAAAACGAGAGGAAAACTTATATCGCGCACGCGCCGCAGCTACGCTGATGTAATAACATAGTAATATAGCACAATGATGTAACAATCTCGCGTAAAGATAATAAGTTTCAATAAGAGCGTAAAAAATGTGTAGCAAATAAAAGTAAAAT
>QVNW01002209.1:0-17473 GCA_014825475.1 Pseudomyrmex flavicornis
AATCGCATTGTGGGCAGTCGCAACGTGGGTAATCGCAACGTGGGCAATCGTACCGTGGTCAATCGTACCGTGGTCAATCGTACCCTGGTCAATCGTACGTGGTCACCCATACTTTTATATTTCCTGGGGATTTACAAGAAGAGACCAATCACAGACAATAAGCGTAAAGCGCTTACTAAGCGCTGAGTTCTGCTGAACGCGGCCATTGATACGCTGTTTCTCACACTAATAAACATTGGTTACGTTCAGAAAACTCAACGGTTGAGAGATCAACACTTATGATAGGACTATTCTTGAAAACCTTCTACGGTTCCAAAAGTATGATCCAATCATAAGTGATTATCTCCCAACCGAACTCATTGTGTTACACAGTGTCGCCTGTGTACGTACTACGTAGCTGGAAAGTACCCATGGTCTGCACGTGTTAATAAACACTTTGTGTTTTCTACGTGATTTTTAATAAAAACTTTTACAGAATGACAGATGGTAAGTATTAAATGCATGTTATAAAATTTCTTAGATTGCATAACGCAACATTGTGATATATCTCATAGTTATTACTGTTGAAGAAAATGAACACGTGCGTGCTTATTTTTACAGTCATTACAGTGATAGTACTATTCGAAATATGAAAAAAAACGATAGATTCAAAATCTTTTGTATGCTAAAGTTTCTGTAACATTTAGTTTCAACAATGGTTTTGTTTTCTGTATCTGTTGAGCGGTGGTTAAAATATAGGTTAAATAGGTTAGATAGATTGGATTATACTTTGCACTTTTGTTAACCGGACAGCCCAAGAGCTATTAAAAACACATAAACTAAGTTGTATTTATTCTCAGTTGGAGACACAAGTAAAAAGAAGGATTCGCTTGGCGACCTTCAAAAGAAGATGAAGTGTGAAATGCAGCCTTCCAATGAGGAAGTAAAGCTTGATTGTAAAGACTGGCCTTTACTATTCAAGGTCTGTTTTTGCTTTTATAAAGTTTTTGTATATGTAAAACAAGATATATATAGCAATAATTATTTGATAATTAATAAAATTAAATTTGTTTTTTTATTGCAGGATTTTAATAAAATGTTAACACGTACAAAACACTTTACACCATGCACAAGTGGTTCAACCCCACTTAATCGTGAATTATCAGAATACATAAAATCAGGCTGTATTAATTTAGACAAACCGTGCAATCCATCATCGCATGAAGTAGTAGCTTGGATAAAGAAAATTTTAAGAGTGCAGAAAACTGGACACTCTGGCACATTAGATCCTAAAGTATCAGGATGCTTGATAGTCTGCATAGATAGAGCAACCAGATTAGCAAAGTCACAACAGTCTGCTGGAAAAGAATACATTGCTGTATTCAAACTGCACTCTGCACCAGAAAGTGTACAGAAAGTACGTTGGTAAATATTTGTAAAACTTGAAATAATATTGCAGATATATCATAGGTGTATGATATGATTATCTTAGGTAAACCAAGCGTTGGAGAAATTGCGCGGTGCTCTGTTTCAACGACCGCCTTTAATATCTGCAGTCAAGAGACAGCTTCGCGTTAGAACAGTTTATAACAGTAAGCTTCTTGATTACGATGAGGAACGCAATATGGGAATATTCCGCGTTAGCTGCGAAGCCGGCTCGTACATCAGAACGATGTGTGTTCACCTGGGACTCTTTTTGGGTACTGGTTGTCACATGCAGGAACTTCGCAGAAGTCGTTCCGGTGTTCAATCTGAAGACGATAATATGGTTACTATGCATGATATACTTGATGCCCAATGGCTGTACGATAATCACGGAGATGAATCGTATTTGAGGAGAGTTATTAAGCCACTCGAAGCACTACTAGTAAAACACAAGAGAATTATCTTGAAAGACAGTGCTGTACGTATTTTTGCTGTATTTTATTTCTTGTATCGATAAAAAATAATGAACGAAATTAATTTACATATGTATATTTATAAGGAGATATATATTTATGTAACGGAATTATAAATTTGTGTGCGTTAGGTTAATGCTATTTGTTACGGAGCGAAAATAATGTTGCCAGGTATTTTAATGTATGACCAAGGAATAGAATTAAATCAGGAGATTGTAATCGTAACTACTAAGGGTGAAGCTGTGGCACTTGGTAAATATATTTTTAGAATCTGCACGGAAAAATATTCATATCTACTTATTTTTATGTTATTTAAAACACATTTTCTATAACTCGCAAACAATTTATGTAATTAACATGTATTTTAGCTATAGCTTTGATGACTTCATCCACTATAGCTGCTTGCGATCATGGAGTAGCAGCAAAGACCAAAAGAGTAATCATGGAAAGAGATTCGTATCCGAGAAAGTGGGGCTTAGGGCCTAAAGCATTGGCAAAAAAACGTATGATAATTGAAGGGAAATTAGATAAATATGGAAAACCAAATGAGAACACGCCAGCTGATTGGTTACAAAATTACGATTCTTCCACTACATCAACAAAGACAACAACAACAGAAGTTAAGGCAAGGCAATTGTTTTATAATCATTTTTTTAGTGTTTTTATGAGCAGATTTGTTATATAAAAGAGATTATAAAACTTATAAGACATTTAATTATATTTAGCTTGAGCCAAATGGCGATCAAATTAGTGACTCTAGAAAAAGAAAGCGAGAGGAAAATACAGATGTAACAGATGTAAAAGATGCGAAAAAAGAACAAATAACTGAAGATCCGGAAATGTCGTCACCAAAAGATAAGAAGAAAGAGAAAAAAGAAAAGAAGAAGAAGAAGAAGAAAGAGAAAGAGAAGCAAGACATAGAAGGTGAAGAGTCTATAGTGATGGAAGGAGAAGCTAGTAAGGTAAGTAGATTTTAGAATCGGACTTTTTAAATATATTAATTTAATATGTAACAACACAATATCTTATATGTTCCAGGAATCAACAACAGAAGAGAAAAAGAAGAAAAAAAAGAAGAAAGATAAAGATCAAGAACTTCCATCAAGTTAAAGTTATGTCTTTTTCTTTTTCTTTCTGCTAAAATAATTTTATATAATAAAAAAAACTATACGTATGTACGTAAAGTAAGCAGTTACTTTCTTATAACATTTTATAATAACTTTTTTTTGAAAGTTTGATATTTGAACGATATTTCAATCTCACGTATAGTAACTCCTCAAATTCTACACTGAACTTTTATGTTTCGAACAAAACATAAAATCTGTGAGTTTTGCTACTTCTTGCATTTCTTGCATTTATGCTGTTACTTTTATCAAAACGTGAATTATTGTTCTTTAGTAGCTTGTTGAAATAAGATTTATTATATATTCATATTTTAATTATAAAAAGGAAGAACTAGTTTTATATGAGATACACTGATGTATTTTTTTGATAAAAGATACGTGGTTTTCTGTGTTATAGTTTTGCACAAATCATTGCTATAAAATAAGCAATGATAAATATAGCGTCAGAGATACAATCGCAAGATATTCCGGTGTGTCATAAATCTGGCTTTCATAAGAATATTCAAGATGAGCTATTTTTATATACAATGAATTTGTGTTATCATCCAGATATTGTACAATCTTGTGTTTGTAAAACTTTTTACGTGTCTTAATCTACAGTCCAAAAAAAGTCACTTCGCAGACCATAATCTGATTTATATAAAGCAACGACAGTATTTTCAATAAAATTTAGATTTATCACACACATACACATGTTGTTTATTGGTGAAAAAATTAGAGATGTATCATATTTCTATTTTAAAAAGATGTATATTTTCTTTTTTAAATACCACGTTGTGAATGTAGAGAAACACAGTTATTTGAATACAACTGTATCAAGCATAGCTCCCAAACATTGAACAATATTTGTAGCCATTAGAGCGTCGACCTTTTCTTCGAGATGCCGCTTTGGATCTTGCTTGCCCACATTTTTTATGGCTAATTGTTCAGGCGTCATCTTCTCTTCTTCTTCTAAAGCCTATAAAAACAATTATTAAATTGTGTCATTATACACTAGAAAAAATTTTAAATATATTGTGTGACACGTAAGTGCTTGTTTTAAAATCATCTTTTTGTTATATTTCATACCTTGTTGTAGTTCTTTGCGAGTTCAAGCATTTCTGAAACAATATTTTCATTGAGACGACTGTGCTCTGAGTATTCAGCAAGAGTAAGACCGTCCATCCAGGTTTTTTTATGTAAATTCAGCAGCATCTTCTGCTCCAGTTCATTTTTACGATAGTTAATACTAATGCTGTAATAATGCCGATTCAAACCGTGTATCAGAGCTTGAACGGACGGTTTCTGCAAATGACCTAAATTCGACGTTGTCTGCCTCGGTTCTTGCCCCAAAACCTGTAATCAATACAGTACCTGAGCTACAATCAGAGACAAGCAATCAACATCAGTGGTTTACCATCATACTTACCATCATGTTTGGATTGATTAATCTAAACGCATCAATAACGACTTTTCCTTTCACCGATTGTATAGGATCGATGACAACTGCTACAGCTCTTTCGCTGAGAGCCTCGAAAGATTGTTGGGTGTTGATATCGACTCCCGACAGCCAGCACCCAAATCCGGGATGTGAATGATACCATCCAACTACCATTTCTGGTCGGCCAGTCTGCTTCAACATGTCCAACATTTTTGCTTGGAACACTGGATCAACTGCTTCAACACTGACACCCTGAGATAATACAAAAATGTGCAGCATGTGTATATTCACATATATAAACACATTTGTACATTCTCCTTGTATATAAACATATACATACATTCTTGTTGCACATAAATATACACAATATATTGTTACATGTTTCTACATCTCAATATTTACCGTTCCTGTTTGCGGCATAGCAAAAACATCGATAACACGAACAGTATAATCATCAACGAATTCTCCGAGCATCAAACCCATCACTTCCATTGGTACTCCAGCGCGACCATGTTTAAGCATTTTTAAGAGAGCCAAAGATGATATATACACCTTGAAGAATAAGAAAATATAACAATACGAAGGGATGTGAATTCGGACATTTAAACGTGATAAATACCTGCTCAGCTGTGTCCACAACAGGTGCGTCAGAAGGCGGTGGACCTTGATTTAAACCCGGCATTCCACCGCCTAACCGTAACAGTCTATCCATTCTGGTGTGTCAGTTGAACTTAATACTGAACTTGTTCTGTAAATATTCGAACAATTTGCAAATGTTAAAAAAAAACAACTTTAAAATGTAATGTAGAGGTTAGAATTGAAACGCTGCACATTTTTAGGATTATCGATAATCCTTGCATTTGATTACATGATTTTCCGAACTGGAATACGGATATTCTTACGATAATTTATTCGTAGCAACAAAATTTTGTTTAAAAATATCACTTGGCCGCGACAAACTTCTTACCGACTCACCGTTGACAACTCACCTAGACGCCTCAAATGTGCATAATCACGAGCGCAGCCTGTTGGTTATCTTTGCGAAAAGCTTCGAACGAAGCAAAACAATGAAAGAAAAAGAGCAATACACGACTCTTTCGCCTAAGCTCGGCGGAGGACCGATGGGATTTGGTAAAATTTTTATTTCGATGTGTGCATTTTACGTGTGCATTTTAGTTTTGCTATTACAGAGCGAGATAACGTCTATATAAAAAATGCTTGCGGAAAATCAACATAAACAACCGACTCTGTCGCGGTGACAGGTTATCTCGCAATCGAACGTAGCATGTAATGTTTCTCAAAATCAGTCAAAATAGAAATAACATCAATTAATTAACACGTGCATATATAATTGACATACTTTGACAAACAACACGCATATATCAAAATTTATAAAATTGTTTTAAGTAAATAAAAGAGTAACATACATTTTAATTTTTAGGTGATCCTGATGACAGAACTTTGAGAAAGGTTGAAAAAGATGTGATGATACCGAAACTGATGAGAGAAAGAACGAAAGAAGAAAAGTGCGTTGATGAAATTAAAGGTAATTGTTCAATGCGTATCACAATAAGAATGTATAAAATATAGTAAGTTTTGCAATCTTTGTATCTCTGCAGAATTCCACCAGTGTTGTCTTGACTCTGGATTATTGCATGTTGTAAAGTGTAGAAAAGAAAATAACGTAATGAAAGCATGTATGGAAAAGTGGTACTACAATGAAGATTTCATCAAGGAATGTACAGAACAATATTTGAATGAAAGGAGCGAGTTTAGAAGGACTGGGATTTCCAAAAAGAAAAAGAAAAGCTACAGATATGAATCAATGTCAATGTAAATAATGAGACAACAAGAGATAAATAGAAATATAATGTTAACAGGAATTGTTTGTAATTTTTTATTTTCTGGATATTGTTCTGAGAATGACTTTCTCACAAAAAAAAAGTTTATAAAATATGCAAATTTATATAATTTCAAAAAAAAATTAAATATATATACTCTTAGAATAGGTAAAGTTGTATGCTAATTTTTGTTTGTAGATTGTATTGCTGCTCACTTTATATAATTTTGAAATATATTATGTGTACAAATTTTGTTGTTTTACGCAATTTTTTCTCTCAGAAACAATATGAGCTACCTATGTAGAAAATAAAAAAAATCTAAATCCAATACTATTATTTATAATTCTATTTTATGGTCATAAAATTAATTTTATTTTTTGAATATATTCAAGAAAGTCCTGTTTCTTGCACATTAATGTTTATAAATTTTTCACACTTTGTCCTATATAATAATTGAGCAAGACAAGTGCCTACAGTGCGGTTGTGCCAAGTATCATTTAAAAACCAATGATTCTCCTACTAGAATCTTCGCTAATGTCACATCCTATTCGTTGCGATCACGTGGAGGTTGTGGATTCGTTCCCCCGTGTGGATTATTTCCCCGTTGAATAGGTCGCAGAACGTTCGACGTGTGTTGCTCGGTCCGGGATCGCGTGTAAATATATAACATACACGTTAGTCTCGTCGTCAGCGTCGCGCGTCTACCATAATGAGAATAGAGCTCGTGAGAAGTGGGGGAGTGACGTTTGGTTTCGTCGCTCTTGCTGATGTGGAAGTCGAAAAGTCGAAAAGAAAGCATTCATAGTTTCTCCGATTCGTAGAGATTCACGCTGCTCGTTCTGACTCGTTCGGAAACTTGTCCCCGTCGCCGGTCTCTCGGTCACCGATCTTTCTTTCATCTTTTCTTTTTTTTTTTTCCCCATCAATAAGTTTCCGTAGAATGCAAGAACTCATGTTTCTCGAAGTATTAATCGGTTTCTCTATCCTCGCAACGGCGATCCCGAAGCCAGAAAACGAACATCACGTTTTACACAAGGTTAAAAGAATAAAAGAGAAACTGAAGTTTTTTTTTTATAAATATATGTATGTAATATATGTATTCTCTCACATTGCTTAGAATGATGAATTTATTTGGACATTTTCAATACATGCTTTTACATTGCTTTATCACGTAGTTGAAAAAAAACGTAGATAAAAATTTAGTTAAACACTGTGGTTATTTTAATATGAATTGTAAGAAATAAAAATATATTACATAAGTTCAGAAATGTATATCAAACGTCTTAATTTCAGGATGTAGGCAGCGAGAGTCACTACATCAACTCCCAACACAATTCAGCTTTCGATCACGAAGCTTTCCTCGGAGAAGAAGCCAAGACCTTCGATCATCTCAGTCCTGAGGAAAGCACTAGGAGACTAGGATTAATTGTTGACAGAATAGACAAGGATAAAGACGGCTATGTGACGCAAGAAGAGCTCAAAGATTGGATAATGTATACGCAACAGCGTTACATTAGAGATGACGTGGAACGACAATGGAGTTCTCACAACCCGGAGGGAAAAGAAAAATTGCCTTGGACGGAGTACAAAAATATGGTTTATTATGATATAGACGAGCGTGAGAAGGAAAACGAGAACAAATCGGCCGATTCGTTTTCATATTTACAAATGCTCAAGAGAGATCGCAGAAGATGGTCGACCGCGGATTTGGATGGTGACGATGCTCTGACCAAGGAGGAGTTCACCGCTTTTCTTCACGCAGAGGAAGCGGAGCATATGAAAGATGTGATAGTGTTAGAAACGATGGAAGATATTGATAAGGACGAGGATGGAAAAATATCGCTCACAGAATATATTGGTAATAAACACAGAACTTACATTAATTTCTTTTGAATCTTTGAAATATCTCTTAAAGCAGTTCTTAAAGTGTAACTTGGAATTTTTTTTACAGGTGATATGTATAGAGAAAATGCAGATGAAGAGGAACCAGAATGGGTGAAGAATGAGAAAGAACAGTTCTCATTGTACAGAGATAAAGATGGAGATGGATTCTTAAACGCTGATGAGGTAAAGAATAAAAAAAAAAAAAAAAACAAATTGTGTATTATTTGTATAGAATTGTTATAAAAAACTTATGCTGACGAAGATTATTGATATTGTTTACTGTTCAAAACAAAACCAATTTATTCAAAATTTTTAATATGATTTAGGTGAAGACGTGGATCATTCCCGCGGAATTTGATCATGCAGAAGCAGAGGCAAGGCACTTGATTTACGAAGCAGACACAGACGCTGATCACAAACTCACAAAGGATGAAATCTTGGAAAAATACGATGTCTTCGTCGGATCTCAGGCAACAGATTTTGGCGAGGCACTAGCGAGGCATGACGAATTTTAACGAGATGCAATCTCATAAAGAAAAATCTCTAACGAACAAATTACTTATAACAATCTACTTAAGAGTTAGTTCCATAAATTTAATCATTTATGAAAATATTTATCTACTTATATATTATATAATATATATAATAATATATATTATATTTAATTATTATATGTAATATATTATATATAATAATTCTCTTTTATATGTCATTGATATTCACGTACTACGTAGCATAGAGAAAAAAATATAAGCTGCCAAAAAACTGTGAAGATCGATTCACGAGCTATTGTTACAATAAAGTTTTTAATATTGTCGTATACTATTGTTTTTTGGATATCTGAGAATTATCAATTCCTTTATCAGTGTATGTAGGCGATGTGATTGTTCGGTGTGATATCAAGATCATATGTATAATAATCATTGTATGACCGTGATCGCAGTTATCAGATAAGAGCTTGTTAATCTTGTAGCAGCCAGAGTAGTGCACAAAATATCGCACAAAGTTACGTCGCCAAAATACACAAAAATGAAGAAGATATATTTGATTGGACATATAACGATTTGTAATGTGCTGTTGGGTAAATATATTTTTTTGTTTTTTTTTAAATCTTAGATATTTTTCGCGCGTAAAGCAAATATTTCGCAAATATACTTTGAGAACGTCAGTCACAATGTGTGATACCTTTGAGCTGTCAAAAGTAGCGATATATATAATTTTTTTAAGAGTTTTACATCGAATTAAAATCGAAAATAGCCACTATTAAATATATAATATTCACTATACATATATAAAACATTAGACAACTTCTGTATTTTATAAATATTATATATTTTTGCACACGTAAATACAAAAATATAGATAGAAATAAGATATATATGAGATAGTTTTCATATAATTATATCAAATTATACATGAATGTGGGTAAAAATTACCTACCTGTAATGTACATATATAGCAATATAAAACAATATAATATACAAAAACCTATTTACAGTTTTTTTGTTAAAATTTCTATTCAGTTTTTTTATATGTATATTGAATGCTTTAGATTTAATATACATCGTTTGTTTTACACAAATAATTCTTGTTTTAAATTATCAGACTCTATTCTTTGTGTAGTAATGGGGCAACAACGATGCTTTAAATACACATGGCCAGGTCCAATACTAAAAAAAAAAAACGTAAACTGCACAGATTGTCCAGAAACATGTCCATACGTTCCTTGCATAGAACCAGTTTATGAAAGTGAGTAATTTCGCGGTTAAATTTACTTTTATAGCTATTGAAACTGTGCTTCTTTACAATATTTTTCAGGTGAACATATGCCAAATACAACTTTTGTATGGGAAAATTTAATAAATGAAACACTAATAAATGGTAATAATGCGAGCGAGTTTTTTTGTCCTATGGAAGAAAGTAACGTTTGCGTGAAATATACGTACATATATAATAGTGCAGGTAAATACAAAAAAAAAGTTATTTCAAGCATAGATAATAGGACGTATGGCGTGTGCAAATGTAAATAACCTCTTTATCTACAGTTGTGAATGTCAGTTATTTCTGTGGAAAAGTCATAGAGGACCAAACAACAGCCATCACAACAGGTTGCTTTGTTCATTATGTACGTAAAGTTTGCAACTGTTTTTTTAACGCTAATATTATAGCACTTTTTTAATTCGAAAATAACGAATATAATTATAATAATGTAATAAAATATTGTTTTTAGACCGAGGGATACACTATTGAAGTATGCGCATGCAGATCAAGATACGGCCTCATGCCTTGCAATTCGACAATAAGGAATACATATTCCATGTTGATCATCTTTATAGCTACAGCTATTTCGCTACTCATGTATGCAATTTGTAATATTTTCTGACATTTTTTTTTGCTTTTTTAATTATCTCTAATGTAGGTAAAATTAGTATAAATTTTATATATTTAATATTATAGTTTTTTATGTAAGCGTATCTTTATACACTTTTATAAAACATGCAATGTAAATTATATACACAGAGATACATTATCTAATATAGTAGTCGCAATCTTATAGTTAAAAATAAAAATCAATTTTACGTATGTAAAATAAAGAAGTCATATAAACTCTGAAATAACAAATAACTATAACTCTCAAATAACAATAATATAACAAAAATAATATCTTTGACTAAGAGAATTCAAACTATTAAGGTGCATTTTCACGTGCTGCTGAAACTGACTGTTTGAGCGACAAAAAAAGTCACGTGATGATTTTTGTCGTTGAACTATTCAACGGCAACTTTTGTACATGAAAAAAATTAGAAGCGACAAAATTGAGAAATAGATTTCGCATTGTTTGCATTTTGTTGACGCTTTATGTATATATATATTTATCTTCTTTATCTTCAATTTTTTCGAATTAAATTAGTTCATTTTTATATATTTCTTAAACTTCTTTTTTTTCGGAAATTCTGCAAAGTTATGTGTCTTTGCTATACACTGTCAGAGTTGTGTTTGGAAACACTATTCGTGTGAACGTCATTCTTTGTTTTACATTTAATGATTGATAAAGAAAAAGTTTACACGAGTGGTGTTTTTAAAGTGCATCACAGCGTTTGAGCAACAATGCTATGTAGTTGAATTGATTTCAACGACAAAATTGTAGCCGCTAGAATATGAGCAAGTCAAAGTCATCATGTGACTCTTCTTGTCGCTCACTCAGTTTTCAGCGACACGTGAAATTGTACCTTTAAAAAGCAATATATTCTTTTTTTAGAACAAATATTTTTATTTGTTCTAAATATCGAGACAAGATAAATATGTATTATGTATTTTGTCAATTTGTATAGTGAAGTAAGTCTTTAAAATACTTAACATTAATTATTACGTATGGAAGTAGTACAAATATTAGGTCTTGTTACATTTAAATTTCTTATAGTGATAGAGGATATGGTAAAGTTGCGTAAGCATAATAAGAAACAATACCCACAAAAATATTGCACTTTGTGGCACTAGAACTGTAGCTAGTGTTTAGCTGAGAGTGCAATTTTCGGCAACCTCGTACGGCAACCTCGTATGCTTCTGTAGCACTGAGCGAGTGTTTGGTGCGCACTCAGTGCGGTCCAGCGAAAAACGATGTTATTCACACATCTGAAGCAACGAATTAATCGTAACGTCTTTCTTTCCTTGATTAGCGTCATATACTGATTTTATAACTTCTTTATCAATGTTGGGAAACATTTCTGCGATCTGAAAAACAAACGATTATTAACATTCATATAAAAAAAAAAAAAAAAAAAAAAAAAATTAAAAAAACTGTTGCAATTCAACTTCGGCATTTGGCAAAGAGCTTGGTACGACATTTGGTGCAGCCGCAACTGGAGGTGCTGTGTAAACGTTTACTGGAGCATATGGCATACCAAACATTGTTGCAGAAGGAACCATCATTATAGAAGAGGAACCCATGTATGGATAACACTTATTCTAATAAGAATCAATCAAAAAATAAAATGCTTAAACAAATGTTTAGAAAGAAGATGTGATTCTTTATATTAACAGTAAAGTAAGTATCTCGATATCAAACGCGGTGGTGTGTCGCAGGACTTGAACTCAATTGATTGTTCAAGTTCTGCCACAAGTGTTGTATTATATAAATAAATAAAAATATGTATTTAAAAAATTTAAATATACATATATTCGTACCGAGTAACTAAAAACTAAATTGATCATGCCTTCCTGATTTTCTCCTTGCTTTCCACTGAGCATATACCAGTCCTCATGAGTCTCTCCCTTTTGAATAACCTGTGAAGGAATGTTTATGTGGCCCCAAGCAATTAACTCGTCCATCACAAAAGAACACTCATCATAAATTTCTACATAAATTTGAGTGACACCAGGTGGAAGGACACTGCAATGATAAATATTGCAAGATTTTTGTACTACATGTACATACAAATATAAAACATATTAAAACTATTGAAATAAAATATGTATTCTCACCACTGGATTACTTTGTTCCAATGTGGGTTTTTTCCACCATTTGAATCTGCATGAGTTTCATAAACTGAATGTCCTACTCGTAACCTCACATAAGGGTCCATCCTTGTCATTCCATAATTCTTTACTAATTTGGCCTGAAAACAACAAGCATCTTTTAACAATTTTGTCTCATTTAAATTAATTGATGTTAGATGTTTGTCACAGTTGGGAAAATAAGATTACCTGAGAAATTGTTATATTAAGTCTACCCCATCGTGGATCAACAGTTACTGGCATATTTTGCATCTGTTGCTGAAGAGCTAGAGCAGTTTGCTGATCTGCTGCCTCCTGTTGAAGTTGAGCATTTTGCTCATTTATTCTCAAAAAACTATCCGGCAATGGTCCCACAAAAGCCTGGATATTATACAATTATTATAATAAGAAATTGAAAAATAATATTATAAATATTATGAAATTGACATAGAAATATCAATATCTCCGCATTATTTTTAATCATCTTTACATCTTGTTGAGTTTAAACACGTTTAATTTATGTTGAATTGCAGAACATTTGTAGTCTTTCTTATTAATTGTGTTTGACAAGTAGAGAGCATGTACGTACTCGTTTTTTCCAATCCTCATGCAACGGTCTGTCCGTGTCCATAATGTGCAATATCTAAAAATCTATCTTTGTGAATCTCTAATTTATTTTTTTACGCACGTCTAAAATTTGCTAAGTAACGTCAAATACGTCGAATCACTCGAGCATGTACTTCGTATTACTGATATACATATGTCATTCGTAACTGATTTGCGGTTTCTTCGAACACGGTTATCAACATCGACGTGTGTATTTTGTATTATACACGCACACACACACATATACACACGCATATCCAGAGGGCGTTGTTGTACGTACAAAACGAAAATAAATACTTATCAATTGTTGGTAACAGTCAGGTGTAAATATATTAGAGGGCAGCAAGATGTACCAAAAAATTATCATATCATGCGTAATCATATGTGCTGATTTACCATGATTCACGTTACGATTTCTGATTTTTCCTGATGTTTTTCGAAATTCGAAAAACATTACGGGTCAAATATTCTAACGCGCATGAGGATGGATGATAACGCGTGATCGAAGCATGGAGTATTTAGGCGAGATATTCGCCCTCGGAATTGACGCTGCTGTATTTGGTATTTGTTTGAAACAGTACATTTCTTACAAAAGTGCTGTTCAGGCGGTTAAGGTAAATGATATATCAATTTATTGACAAGAAAGAATGAACTCGAAAAGAGAATAAAATAGAGCTCTTGAGGAACAAAAGTGTTGCTTATGTTTTTGTATAGAATGTTGAACTACACGACGTTGGTCCAAGTCTGAAAGATCTGGTAGACAAAACTCCAAATGGGAAAATAGATTATATAGCTATCAGAGGAAATGTAAAGCCACTTGGAGAATCTTTGCAAAGCATTAATAAGAAAGATGTAATTGGTGTTATACAGAAGCTTAGTGTCAGGGAACATCTCGTAGCTAGAACATCAGCTGGGTATTGGTAAGATTGAATTATCTTGTGCTACTTCATAAACTATTTTAATTTCAACACAAATGACAATATTCTTGTTTTATCTAAATATAGTAATAAACATCTATGGTGGTAATATTCCTTTCATTTAACTAATTTATATCTGTAGGTCTAATCAAGAAAGAACTATTCAGAAGGTGTACAATGTGGTACCTTTTGGTTTGCAAAAGGGATGGCATTCTGTGGAAATATTGGATCCGTTGTCTGCTGACATTTTAGATTTGGATGTAATTTCTGACCGTTTTGAACCTAGTGTACCATCATTTGTAGACCACATATGGGGATTTTTCATAGGTGAATGCAATTAAAACACATTCTACAATATGTTATTGAATTACTCATATGTTTGCATTATGTTTATGTGATATAAATAATCAGGAGTCCGACAACGTGGAATACAGTCCACAGAAAAAATGTTGCGCGCGGATTCGGTTGTCACGGCAATAGGTGAGCTCACTACGCCAGGAACTAAATCTGGTAATCTCACTTTGCAATCACCATTAAACGGATCTCCTTTTTATATAACAAGCATGTCGATTACCGCCTTGATACGGACATTGGATGATCGCAAGAAGATGTACAGGCACGTACAGGCAAATCTCAGTTATCAGAAAATTATTGTATATTTATAGTATATTTATTATATATAGAGATCCCAATAACCATTATATAGTTGAGAAAAGAATAATTTCTTGTGAAAAAATAAAAGTCCGAGTTACAAAGTAAACTTTTTATGTATGAGGCTTTGTACATATAGCTAAAGATTTTTATTAATTTTTCAACTTGCAAACTCATTTTTCTTGAAAACAAAGACGTATATAAAAATCTTTTATTCTACATTTGCGACTTATATTTACATATAGAATCAGTACCTTTTCTCTGTTGTACAATTACGGGACATTTGTACAATTGCAAATTAAAACGTGATCTTCTCTGAACAGGATATTTTGTTTAATGAGTGGCCTAATTGGACTGATACTCGGAGGTATCATAGCGAGACGTTATTGGAAAAATAAACGGGAACAAAGACTGGCGGAAGAGTTGCGCAAGTCGCTTGAAGCTTCTCGACAAGAAAGACGTCAGAGAGTCAGAGATAGAGATCTCCGAGATGATCAGATATGTGTAGTTTGCAAAGAAAATGCAAGGGAAATTATTCTTTTGCCTTGTGGCCATGTGTGTATATGTGAGGATTGTTCCGTTAGCATCAACAATACCTGCCCTGTTTGCAGAACACACATCACTCAAAAAGCAGCGGCGTATATAGTGTGAATTTCATTCTGATAAAACTTCGATAAAGCTATTTTTATGTTAAAAAAATGGAACGTGAAAACAATGAAGATTAAATTAAGATAATATTCTGTTTGGTTGTGAAGGCAATGTTTCCTTCACAATAATTTTAATTATATATATTATATTTACAAATATGAAATATATAATTATAAATGTAACAAAAATTTTTAAATTCTAACTGGTGATTTTTCGTATTTCATATTTAAGCATCTTTTTTTTTTACTAACAATATAAAGAGCCAAAATATATAAATTAGTTTTTGTTAACATTAGTCCAAATATTTAACTTTTGGTTTGATTAAATTCTGAAGTGTAATACAATATTAGTGAGATATTTTTTGTTGAAGTAATAAATACAACTATATTGATAAAAAATATTCTTTTATTAAGAAAAAACTTTGTGTGTGTGTGTGTGTGTCTCGTTCTGCACAGAGAATTATTTAAGAGATGTACATACATATAAAGATATTTCAAAAATTTATACTTTTCTGTTCATTTCTTTTATCTACATTTGAGTCCATATTCATGATCTTCCAAGCCTTGTTAGATTTTCCAATGCCGAGTTTTGGTAGTCCTCTGTTCAAACCTTCTAACAAAACACATGCCTTGCATATTTCTTGACTTGAAACAAATCCACACTGCGTACAATATCTTCTTTCAGGCAATTTTACAGTATCTTTTACTTGTAACTGTTCACCTAATACATGGAGAAAAAATATATCAATACCTAGTAGTTTATATTAGTTTATATTTATTATTTTTAGTTTATATTAAGATGATTTTGTATTCCATTAAAAATTATTTTTACCTGAATGTATCACGTCTATGATAGATGAAGGTCTTATTTTTTCCAAATCCTTTAAAAAAGCTCGTGCGTGACCTCTGTAAGCATCTGGAGCATACTTACATTCTGTGGAGAAGTATACTAGCCGTTTGTAATACGCATACATGACAATCTCTTTTTCATAAGCATATTTCAGTGGCTTACAACGCATAATAGAATCTGCACCTGCCTAAGTAATAATTGTGCACATTATTTACGTATTTTTCTTATTTAGAGTCTTACTCTCAAGATATTCATCAACACAGTTTCGGCAATATCATCTGCATTGTGACCTGTCGCAATACAATCCACTCCTAATATTGCAGCACCCCTGTCCAATGCTTGTCTTCGAAAAACACCACAAAACGTGCAATTATTTTTACGACCAATCTAAAATATATTTACAAATCCTGTTAAAAAAAAGGACATACATGTTCATTTTGAAAAATTAGTCATTAAATCATTTTACCTCTTCAACTATAGAATCCATTGTCCACCCATATAAATCTTTATATGACAGAACTTTAAGAGGAATTCCATAATCATCTCTATTCTATTCCAGTTTTTAAGCTATCATCTCTTTATCCTGAAGTAAAATGCAAGTATAAAAAAGTGTAAATTATAATTTTTTTCTGTATATATTATATTTAAGTTTAACTTTATTGTACCAGTAATTCCCTCATCAATAGATAAAAGAAAAAGATTTAGACCATATTTGTATCTTTCATTCAGCGTTTTTAAAACATAAGCAAGTACAGTGAAATCCTTGCCACCTGATGCTCCAATAGCAACTTTGTCACCAGTCTTGAACAGTTTTCCATTAACAATAGTATCGTGAATCTCAACTTCGAATGCTGAGAAGAAACACTTCTTGCATAAATTATCATTAGTTTTGAATTTCTAAAAATATATATAATCCATTGTTCTTTTTTTCACTTATATTTTTATTAATAATATTACATATTGCTTAAACATAGCCAGTTATTTTGTAAAACTATTAACATTTATTTTTAAGATGGCATTTTCTCCATATTGCGTAGAGCACGAAACAGGCATCTTGATACTTTAAAAAAAAAAAAAAAACTTGAGGAAGTAAATTGGCCAATGTGAGCCTAGACACAGTTGACGGTGTGTAAACTTTTGTAAATTATTTTTATTCAAAAAC
>QVNW01002210.1:0-19728 GCA_014825475.1 Pseudomyrmex flavicornis
GTTTGTTATTATTTATACAAATAAAGAAGTTTAACCGACCCGAAGATCTGGTTCTACCTCTTATTGGCCATTCCTTTGCTAACGCATTAATTTAAATTGATATTAATTTTCGAAACCAATTGTAAGATAAAAATTGTACAAATTACTGTCTTGGTGCTATTAAAGTAATTTAAAAAACACGGGACCAAGATGTCCTTGTTGCCAATTTCAAAGAGGGAAATTTATTTAGAAGGGAGTTTGCTTAAAGATGTGCAGTAGAGAGTAATTTGCACACTCGCGTCTCTCTCTCTCTCTCTCTCGCAATCGATATTTTCGTGGGAAACGTTAACTTATATCAGGAGAAGCTTTTTAAACAAAGTAGCGTGATATTGAAAAAGCACTCCCGATAAAGATCGTATTATTACGTCCCTTGTTACTACACCATCAGCCAGGAGAAGAATATCGATCCGAAGTATATGTTCCGTTGCGCCAGACAAGATTCCTCATTATCTTGAAATAACGAAGAGCTCCGATAATGGCGCTTTCCGCCGGGCGGATACATCGCGACGACTCGATCCGTCTTTTGTCACACGTTCCTCAAAGATTACGAAATGTTCTATACGCGGCGACTCCTTTGTTTCGCGCGGCCGTATTCACGGGGAAGGGGGGGAGAAGGAAAACCGAAAAAGAGAAAGAGAATCAGTCGAGTCTGATTGCGAATAACGCGAGACGCGGCCAGAACAATTTTTATTTTCCGCATATTAGTTTAACTTTCATCCATAAAGTGGTTCTTTCACGGAAGAGAGCCCGGAGATGGGGATTTTCAAAATGGGAGCGAGGGCTGGCGTAGGAGGTAGAGAGAGCGAGAGACAGAGAGAGAGAGAGTTCTGCGATGGAGCGAGCTCTCTGGGAGCGAGAGACGAAGCGGGAAACTTACACGCAGATAGAAGATGGAAGGACGGCGGATGAGCCTCGGGCGATTCGCTCAACATTGCTATGTTGCAGTAATTGCAGCTAATTAAGAGCTTGAACTCTCTCTTCTCTCTGTCCTAGAGCCTCGTGCCGGGACTTCTCCAGAGGGCACGCGGTAACCTCTCGCTCTCTCTCTTTCTCTCTCTCTGTGATCACGTCTTTTCTATCCTACCTAAACCCGATGCCGTCTTGTCTACCATCTACCGGAGACAGTATATCAAAGTGCCGCTTGACTATCGCGATCAACCAAGATGTTTTGCAAGAATAGACAAATGCCGTTTCTCCGTGGCCCTTTTTCAAGACCGCCCGAGATAATAAACTATATTTGCCGCGCGCTAAATTTAATACACGCCCTTCTCTCTCACGCCCACCGAAAATTATTCGTCGAGAGACAGACACCTCGAATAATCGCGCGATTGTAATCGCGGAGACGAGATTAACCGCATCAAAACTGCGGGAACAAGACTCGGGACAAGGAGTTAATGGTCGACGCGATAATCAGAGGTGTCGAGATTTCAAGAATTCGAAACGCGACGCCAAAAACGCGATTCACGCGCGACGAACAAATCGACGTTTTTTTTTTGTTTTTTTTTTTTTACAAACAGCATCGCGTGCGCGTATGGAAAAAGTTTTGCCGATAAATTAAACAGTTTAATTGCGACGGGTCTCTCGCCGTCGATCAAAATTCCGCAGACGCGGTTAATAATCCTCCAGCAGTTTTTGCAGCACTCGCGCGCTAAAGACCAATTTAATATTCATGAATTTTGAAACGATGATTTCGCCACGCTTGACGCGTATAAAAATAACGCGGTTTTATTTCCGACGTTCCGGCAGTTTCGTTCGTGTAAAAAGCGTGGTGCGTGTTTCCTACACGGTATAATATAATAAAATACACGCGGGACGTACACTCGCGAATCGAAATAACGGTATGACGATGTTTGCGGATATTTTGCAACACGTCGGAGGAAGAGGGCCGAAAAATCTCTACGGATGGGACAATCTCATTGTAATGCCTTTTTATAGGGAAATGGAAACGAATGCGAAGATCGTAAAAAATTCAGCCTATTGTCACGATTCGCGCATGTGTCCGCGCACATTTCCATAAACTCGCGCGTATATAATATTTTTTCGCGTAAAGTCGCGAAATACATTATTATCCGCATAACCCCTCCCCCGGATTACCGAAAGTATTGTTTTATATTCGTTCAACGTCTTGTTGTGTTTGAATCACACAAAAATTCTGATTTAAAAATATGAATTTTATTTGGAGCTCCGTGTGTTGTTGTTGTGTGCGTTCGTTCGTTCGTTTGTTTGTTTGTTTGTTTTTTTTTTGTTTGCTTTTTTTTTACGAGCGCAAATAACACGGGAGAATTGCGCGTGAAACTTTTTTGAAGAGCGCGCGTTAATGTTCGATCGGAACGAAATTCTGATTGATGTCAAATTGAAAAAAAAAGAAAGAAAAAAGACCGATCAGAGGCGAACGCTGGCGTGTTTTTGTTTTACACGCCCGGTCCCACGTGTAAAATTAGTTAATTAAGACGCGCCCGCGCACGCGCTACCAATTGTCACGGATAAACATATGTTCGCGAAGCCATTCGTCATTACGTAAGCATTCCGTAATATCGGTCGCAGACGGTGACGTGTCGCGGAGGAACGTGTCCATGTCTAATCTGCGCGATACGGTCTATATAGAGAGTTATAGTGGCTTAACAAGTCAGCCTCTTCGAGTCCGGGGGGATATTGTCTCACGGAGTTCCGCGCGTCGTTACCACGCTCGCTTACGTTTGATCGATGACTCCTCCATCGGGCTGATAGACGACATCGGTTACAACTTGCCTTGCACTAGACGCGGGAAGTTCATACGTCTATTGCGCGTTCACACATATGTCAGTCTCAAGATTAACGGGGGCAGCTTGTCCGCGTGGCAATCCATATTCGAATGATGTACGCGAAAATTTATGGATCATAACTCGAATCGCTTTTTTGCATTACGCAGAATGAGTAGCTTGTCGTCAATCAAATCTTGTTGAGAAACGCGCGCGCGCTCGCTCGCCCCCCTGCTTTAATTTCGCGCCTCTGCCAAATCCACGTCAAATTAACGGAAAGCCAAAGCGTGACAAATTGCGTCGCTCTTTCCGCTTGTGTCTTTGGGAGAAGATCGCAAAAAATAATAATAGAAATACGCGTATAGAAAAAAAAAACATGTTTCTCATTACCGAAATTGAAATGTAGGCGCGACAACATCCCTCAGTTGTTAGATGCGATATCGAGGGTCGTACGTGCGCGGTTAAGAGAAAAAAAATACAAGTTTACTTTTTTTTCTTTTTTTTGTTTTACGACACAGCTGTAATAAGTAGCCGCCTGCGTGTTGGACATTTCGTGCCTCATACGCTCACTCGCGGCGCGAGGTTTTCTCCCGACGTTAAGTTCGTGTCCACGTGGTGAAAGAAATACCGCGGGAGAGGGAGGGGTGGGGAATATTACGTAATTGTAACTTTGCGTGAGGTGTGCCCCGACAACACTCGCCCCAATAATTTTGCATATTTCCTGACGTGCTGATACATGCTACAGTTGTATTTCTTTTTATCATATCTCGTAGCCCCCTGATAACAACACGCCCCTTAAGCACACCCGCGCGCAAACCCATGTGTTTCGATATCAAAGCGTGAGGAAAACGCGGCAAGCGCGCGCATGAGATTTATTTGAGAAAGGAAGTTTGCAAATTTAACGTCCAAATTAAAATTTTTACTCAATTTCTTGTCGCACGCGAGAAAACCCCGGGAGCGGGAGATTGTTCTCTCGGTTTTCTATTATTATTGTTGTTGTTGTTGTTGTAAATATTTTAGTTAAAAGGTCCATCTTAAAAAATACTTCTGAACCATTGAAAATTATTGTTGCAATTAACATTTACACGTCTCTAATAATTTATTTCTTCAACGTCCGGTCATTTGGATATTTATTTTTTTAAAATATTGAGAATTGTTGTGATTGACATTGTTTTTTAATAAATGTTCGGCCGTTTACTTAGAAAACAGTTAACAAGATCGCGTACCGCGCGATGTGTCTCGTGACCGCGCGCGATGCTCCTCCTCCGTGTCTCTTCGTCCGAGAAAATTTTGCAAGCGAATTATTGGATTTCCGTATATATATATATATATATATACACGCGCGCGCACATGTAAGCAAAGAGACATGCACGCATAGATGCGCCATCGCCGAGCAAGATGATATAGCAATCCATCTAGCAAATAGTTGGGACAACTTAGTTCTCGTGCGTGCGAGAGTTTCCGTGTCTCTGTCGCTCTGTTTTCTCTCCCCCTCCGTCCTCCTCCGCCCGTGGGTGTCTGTTTCCTCCTCCCCTTGTGTGTATGTGTGTGTGTATGTGTACAGAGAAACGTATATACACCTTCTCGACGTGTGCACGCGCGCGCACACAAACGCGGGTGTACGTATGTACACCCCTCACGTGACGTACGGCCGCGTTCGTGGGGTAGACAGCGGCTAATCTACGTGTACGAAACCATTTAATGCACAGCAGACAAAGGTGGACTCCCAACGCGCGCACGCACACGCGCGTCCGACCCCGAAGGATTGTGATTGTGTATCCGAGAGAACGAGAGAGAGAGAGAGAGAGAGAGAGAGACAAGGAGAGGCGGGGGAGGGCGAGTAAATGGTAGCAAGATAGGAAGCAGTCAATAATTCACGCATTACTCTCGGTTATTATGCTACTGTGGTCCGCTGCGGCCGTGTGGTCGGCGATTCGGCTTTACATTTGCTTTACCAACCCATAGTATCGGCCGAATCGCGCACACGCTGATTTACTAATTCGTAACCGCGCGCACCACGTCCGATAGAAACTCAATCAACTCTTGTTCACGGGGAGTTCCTCCTCGAACGGGAGAGGGGGGGGGAGGAGTGCGCGGTTCGGTGCCTCTTCTCTCGCGCCGTCGTTTGATCTTCGCGAGTAACGTTCGTCGCGAACGAAGGTCCTGGGAGATATAAACGTCTCGAATTGTTGCGCGCACACGTATCTGCATGATAATGGAGCGCGCTGATACTCCGTTTTGCGCGCTGCCGCGGATCTCTCTTTCTCCTTTCTCGCGTGTTCGAGCGGTAATTTCGAGCCGTGCGCAACGTCGAGATGAAACATTAGACGTTTCGACCTAGTTGCAGCCCAAGATCGCGAAACGGAGAGCCCCTTACGCGTCGCCTTAGAAATGCTCTCTCGATTCTCGCTTGTGTGTGTGTGTGTGTATATATATCCCCGCTCTCGGCTTTCGTATATCAGCGTTTCCCCGCGCAACGGAAAAGACAGATGACGATCCATTTTCTTACGATCGCGCGTATACATTACAAACGACTTTAACCTGCAGATTAATCAAAAGCAACCGGGCGCTTTCCCGACACTTGTGTGATTATGTTGAACGAAAGATAAATGTTATTCAGGTAGTCCTAGCCCTTCCCAATTTCATGTAAACTAGTGTTATCGTTTCGTGAATCAACACAAACTCTCCGGCGCGGAGCAAGTTTACGACTCTGACAATTTACAAATTTTAATTCAGTCGATTTGAGAATTTTGGTTTTTTTTTTCTCGCGCAATTTTTCTCTACGTCGTTAATATAATACAATACGTATAATAATTCGATTTTGCGATCATTGACCGCGCATTGAGAAAAGTGTTTGCTTGTCTATGCTCTTTGCGTTAAAAACTGATCCGTGAAAAATTAAAACATGCCTCACTGCTATTATTTACTCCGCTGTGACAGTGAAAAAGAATAAAGTAACAATGGGGAAAAGAAAGATCACTTTTTTTTTCTTTTTTCTTTTTTTTTTTTTTTTTTTTTTTTTTTTAACTGAACATGAAATATTTTTCACGAACGCCTGGGGTCTTCTAGGTCGGAAGAAGGAAAATACACCGAACAAAAAGAACACTGAGAGAGAGTTGATTCTATTCAGCACTTTTTCGACAACTTGCTAATTTGTCTTTCTCTCTCTCTCTCTCTCTCTTTAAAATAGAAAATTATCATTATTAGTATTATTTTTTTTCAACAAATAAACAAGATTTGTTTGCGAGTATTGCAACACAAACTTATTTTCCAAGCGTGTCTAGCGAAAGTTTTTAATCTAACTTGCTCAATTTAGTTTTTCTTTTTAGTTTTTCCAGATTTGCCTCTCTGCGCTTTTTTAATATCAGGCTTGTTTTAAGCGGATGTATCACCTTCGGCGATATTCTCGAAGCAGGTGTTTGAAATCAGGATATAGAGACGCACGCAAGGGAAAAAACTATCGTCGCGTTTATAATTGCAACGAACCGCGTCCGTGTTTTTTTATTTCCAGGCGCGCGACGACCACATTCCATTCTATTTTTACCACACGCTCGGTTCTAGTCGCATTTAAAATTCATCGCGCAATAACCTACATTCGGTTTTCCCCGCGCTCACTGACGTCCGCATTAAAACAATACCGAGATCCCGTTTAATGATTGATTCCGCAAGATAAACAGTCTCTCCGCCGCTGTGAGGGATCTCGTTGCGGAGAAACGGAAGAGTGAAAGCGACGAGTCGAGAGAGAGAGAGAGAGAGAAAGAGAGAGAGAGAGAGAGAGAGAGAGAGAGACCAGGAGGAGGAATCGCGTTCCGTAAGTACGCGCGTAACCGGGAATTTATTTTCTCTTAAAATGTCGGGCAAGTCCCTTTCATTATAAATGTTATTAAATGCCGGAGGTCCTTTCGACCTGTGGCGGTGTTCAAACATTTGAGAAGCGCGTCGAGAAAGTTTTTCCGCTCTCTTTCGCGAACGTTCTCAGTCGCAACTTCCCCTGTTTCCCCTTTCTCCGCGTTGCTCTCGCTATTTCCGCCTATTGGGCTGTTGAAGTGACTTTCGATCGATGACAGTCGAACAAGCCGAAGCATATCGAAGCTATTCAAAGCGTGTTCAAACTTGAAACATTTCGCCTTTGATTTTTTTTTTTTTTTTTTTAACTTGTCGTAGACGAAAACGACAGTTTTTTAGATATTTTTATTAATCAGTTTTTAACACTTCATATATTAAATACATTTTTAAAAATAAATGTTCGGTCATTGAGAGAAAATGTTTTTCTTGAAACGAGAAGTGCCGCATCACATCCTTTCCGAACAATCGAATTATCAAAAGCAGTTAGCGAAACGCTTTATCCTGAGTCACGATTCTCTCGATGTTTGCGCAGCTCGGTTTTGCAATTCCGAAGAATACGGACGAAAACGTGCGTGGACACACGTGTACGGGCACACGTGTGTGTGTGTGTGCGGAACGACGACGGTGAGAACCGCGCATAGATATTCGTAAGATTTATTCGGTCTGCCCTTACATTTGATGCTTCTAATTAACCCGGTAACGCGATAATAACAATTATCCAAGTACGAAGTTTCTGCGGAAGTTGCTTCATGGCCCGCCGCTTCGTGTTACATGTGTGGGCGCGCGTGTCTCGTACGTGAACGTACGTGCGCACTTGCGAACTCTGCCATATACTTGTTTCGGTAACGTGACGGCATCGCTCCGCATATGTTTCTCGTAACAACCCTCGCCCATCATCCGTAGGTAGTAAATTTAGGTTTATCCGGGAGAGTATCCGCGAGACGTTGAATGTGAGTAGAGTTTAAACGTCGCCTCTCGGCGGGTTCTCTCTCTCTCTCTCTCTCTTTCTCTCTGATAAATGTAATCAACTTTGCTGAGGTTGAAATTACTTTTCGTCGTGTGAGAGGTGTGTAACAGCTTGAGATTAATGAAAACGTACGTTCTATCGAAAAGGTCTCGCGGCAAAGAAGCGAGATCTGAATTTTTCGAAAGAGATTTTGAGAAGCAAAGTGTATTTTTGATTTTTTTTTTTTTTTTTTTTCTGACAAGAGAGTACAAAAAAGCGAGGATCGAAACGTCGTTATTGTTTCAGTCCTTTATTATTTAACAAAGTAATTTATTAGATTGTATGCGTGCAAGTGCCTTTTGTAGTTTTATTTCAAGTTTGTTAAACTCGGAGCTTTTTTTTTATTTTTCAAGATACGTTTAACCGACCCAAATCTACGGTCTGGTAATACAAGTTTTGGCTTTGTTTTTTTATTTTTTGCACGAGCCATGTAATCAAATATCTGACAAAACACGACGCTTTCGAAAAAAAAAAAAAAAAAAAGTGGAGCCCGTTGCGTCAGCGTACCTGTCCGTAGAAATCGTACTTCCACGTTCCCCGGGTTCTGGTTTTGCTCAGAGACAGAGACCGGGCGAGGGTAGGGCGAGGAAACGAAACAGAGGAACCGGCAATTTACTGCCTTTCCTTTCCCAGAAAAGGTCCGGCTAAATAAGAGAGAGAGCCGGGGTCTTATTAGCAGATGATGGGGACGACGCGCGCGCGCGCGCTTGTGCCCACCACCGCTCCACGTTTTCTCCGACGCGGGGGAGAAAACAACTGCCTTGAGTTAACGAAACAGAGACGCAGAAGGACACCGGCGAATGGGAGGTAGTTTCTCAAGCCGGGGGTTTGTTCCCGGTCCGCGGGCGAACCTAATTAAAGCTGTACACTTTTCTTTCATTACGGCTTCTCTATTCGCTAATCCCGTTCGTCTGCGACGTCCGTCTCCTCGTCTTTTTTTTTTTTTTTTCCCTCAAGGTAAGTGGTCCGTGCGATGTCTGCTACTCGTCATTTGTACGCCGTTTAATATTTACGTGCCGCTCGTTATTTTTTTCCCGCGTTCAAAATCGTCCCGATAACGTCAAGCGCGTTTCATCTTCAGCGGTTTTTGCTTCCGTAAATTTTCTTCCAATTAAAGTGAATATCCCGGACACATTCGTTGAAGAGATAATTTTAACAAGCATTTATGTAAAGTCAAAATATATCTCTAAAAAAAATAAATCTTGAAACGTCGAGAATTTGCTACGATAATTACTTGATGTTTACACATCTGGTAATTATTGTTTTAAGAAATTCATTGGAGCACGTCCGGGTGGGACATTTACCTTATAGACAGATGAGAAATAGTTTTCCCCGGTGTGGTTCTGTACGAACAAGCACTTTCATATTGCGCGCAACTTGTTTTGTTTGCGTTCTATGTAAAAAGACATAATCGTTATACTTTATCGCGGCACTCGGGGGTGCTTAGCAGCTCTTTGTGCGCCCTTGTGTACAATGAGCGCGCGGTAAGCGGAATGGGAAACAAAAATGGCAGTGGTCAGGAGCGTCTTATTGGTCCGCCAGACAGCGTTTCTTCGCAGCGAAGCTGCTTTCACGGTCCATGTACGAGGAACGTATTTCTGACACGGAGGGGTTTTCGAGGTTGAGGGTGTTCCCGGCCCGCCTCGATACGGTTCGCTCGTCCGTACGTACGTACGCACATACACCACCAGCCAGAGTTCCAACATTCGGGTGAATTAGCAACAGCCAGCTATACTTGAGCAGTCGTGTAATCTCACGTATAGGCTGTCCCTTTCATAAACGCGCTGGGCATTGTCGGTTGCACACGAATGCCTGGGTACCCAATGGTTACGGTAATGAAATTGCTACGCTACCCCTCTACAGCTGATATTATTCCGCTCCCGACAGGAATACCGTTCGCGGCGTGTTGGTTCCCGGGACCGGGTATATCGAGTGGTATTTCGTCAAGTTTCTTCGAGCTATTCGCGAGTTCGCTCTCTATCTCTCTCTTCCGGTTATGCTTGTGAACGCGTTCGATCATCCTCTACGCGTGATATTTGCGCGAACTCGCGTCGATCACGAGTGTCATCGACGAAGAGATAATTTCACACCGCTTTCACCACGCTTTTTGAAATTCGCGAACGAAGAGAGACGTTCGGGAAAAAGGTGGGAAACATTTATTTTACGAAAAGCTATGTTTGCAAAGTACTTTGATCTGTCCGAGAGAAAGTGAAAGTAACACAAGAGAAATTGACATTGCCTTTTTTTTTTTTTTTTTTATATTT
Source organism: Pseudomyrmex flavicornis (assembly GCA_014825475.1). Classification (NCBI taxonomy): domain Eukaryota; kingdom Metazoa; phylum Arthropoda; class Insecta; order Hymenoptera; family Formicidae; genus Pseudomyrmex; species Pseudomyrmex flavicornis. The sequence continues at coordinate 9,894 of QVNW01002210.1, forward strand.
ATTTTATCGCTTCGTAATTCGTCTCGAGTTTCGTTTCGATCGAACAAAAATTTGTGTGCGAAAAATGCAGAAACCACTGGGGTTTTGTGAATCTGAAGTTGCGAAAATACATAACGCTTGTTATAAAAGTTGCGCGGCCACAATGGACGCCCGAGGTTTTGCGATACAATTTTTCTTTCTTGATTAACCGAGCGGCATTGTGAAATTTAATTAATGCAATTTCCAGACATCGCTCCAATGGATTATTTCGGCTGTGTGTGTTTTTTTTTTCTGGTGAATATATAATTCGGCCCTAGAAATTTATTTTGCGCGTCACAAAGCAGTTTGCGCGTGTTTATTTTAAAATTCTGGGGGAGAGCGAAGTGAGTAATGTTGAAATATTATGCTTTATATAAAATAGCGCGGACGTAATATAGGATTGAAAGTATAAATTACGGGGAAATTTGTAAATGAATCATTTGAAACTGAAATATGAGAGTAAGCCGGCTACGGCCGCGGCGTAGTGAACATTCCAGTTCTGTGCCTGCGCAGTCAATATTTACCTGGCAAACGCCATGCAATGAATTCGTGCAGTCTGTGCGCGAAATGACGTTTTATGTTATGTTTACATTTTCATTATTTATTTTACGCGCGCTACGCCGAGTATCAGCTGTTCACCGCGTACAACTATTTAACGTAATTCAATGAAAGGGCCGACGCCCGACTTAACCGTTTATACGGATAAGCTTTGATACGAGATGGCAATTTATTCATAAGTTATGCTAAGTTATGCAACACGGCAGTTTTCGCCGTGAAATGTCGATATAATGAAACGTCTCGCGCGTTGCGGGTATAAATGTCGCACTCTCTATTTTTGGATATTCGCGCGCACAGATAACGACGATTTGGAAATGAGAAAAAAATTTCGAAGAGAAAGAAAGAGAGAAACAAGGTAAACGTCCCGATGGACACGCTTGTTTGAAAAAATAATCACGACAAATTATTTAGATGAGTAAAAAATTCAGAAATTAATAATTAAAAACATCGAGAATTGAATTGATTGACATATCTGATGATTATTTCTTTAAGAAACGTCCGGTCGTTGGAGCATTTGTCTTGTAACACGACGAAATTGTAACATTGCTAGATAACAACACGGAGTTACGCCGACCGGTTGAAAATTCCGACCGGTTTTCGCGGCGAAATTGATGAAGAGAATAAAATTTTACTCGTTCTTTTTATTCCATTTAATGATGTCCGGAGCAGATTTCATCAAATAACGCGAACAGACATAACTCGAACGATCGCCGCGCGCGGCTAATGGCGCGATCGCCTCGTTTTAATTACGACGGCCATTCGATATCGCCGAAACGTAACGTGTGCGCCGTAATGCGTCCGGCGCAAACGGACGCGTCAGTCGGAGAAGATTATTCTCGGCGTTTAAGCGTAACCATCCTATCTCTATAAGCGACGTTTGTGCAAGTCCGGATTAGTCGTTCGATTAAAGCTTAACGCAGTCGCGTATCGCTCTCGGGAATGTCTTCTGGCGGTAACGACGATTTTACAGAGGTTGTAAGACGGCGCCGGGAACGGCCGGGAGGGGAGGGCGGACGAGGGGAGAAAGGATTACCATTTCAAGGAAAATCGGTAACGACTCCGAGGAAGTGTGAGAGCCACTGGCTCTTCTCCTCTCGTAGGTTCAATTACAGTTACCCACGCTAACGACTGCGCCAGAGGGACCGATAATGTCGCGATACGGGTCAGGGGGCTCGCCGCGGTTCCTTTATGCTAACGAATGCTTACACACCGCCAGCCAGCTCCCGCATACACGAGACGATCATGTATCGCGGCGAAGATAGCGGAGAAATTAGCTGAAAATGGTGAATCTTCGGACGGTTATTGAAGCGGGCCACATATCCTTTGCTCCCGAACTGGTTAAATCCGATCTCGTTAATTCGGATTGAAAACGCGTGGACAGTTTTGCGTGTTGTACGAAATTGAAAACGAAAAAAAAATATATATATATATATAGCTCGCGCAAAACGCGCTAAGAAAGTAAATAATTACAAGACCCAGGCAACTATAAACGTTAAAAAGGTTTGTAGATTTATTTCTGCAACGTACACCCGCGGCTAACTTGCGCTTCTTCAGCTGACAGAATATAAATTGAAACGTAATCAAACGGAATGTCATGAAAAAAAAGAACAGGGTCGCAGAAAAGCAATAATTAAATGGATAAAAAATATCGAAAGTCTCTCTCTCTCTCTCTCTCTCTCTCTCTCTCGAAGGCGGATCGGAGAATCCGCGAGCGACGCGTCGCACAGTCCTAGAAGTAGTTTACGTCGTGAAAAGTATTGTTCGGGTTTGCGATATAATCCCTTGAAGTATTACAATAATGACGTTGTCAGAAAGCCGGAGCTAGCCTACTTATAACCGTAAAAAATATGTGTGTGTATGTGTGTGTGTGTTTGTGTGTATGGGTGTGTGAAGTGTATTCCAGAGGGTAAATCCTCTGGTTTCTTAATGGTAAACTTCCTTTTATACAGGTGCTTTAAGCGAGGCTATCTCGAGAGAGCTTTCACAATTTATATTAATGGAGTAAGCGCATAAATGCACTGCAAACCGCGTGAAAATATCGTCGACTTAAAAGAACATGGTAATTTATGGAATATTTGAATCGGGTAAGCTCTCTCCTCTCTTCCCGGATTTGCGCGCGCGCGCGTGCGACTTCCGACGTCGCAGAGACAATTATCGATCACTTTTAACGTCGCGACAAATAGCTATAGACGTTGCAATTAAAAATGCACACTTGTGTGAAACAAAAAAAAAAAAAGAAGAAGAAAGAAAACTATTTTCACATTACGTACGCGTCATGTTTCACGTTTCGACGACAAAAGCTTTCTGACCTTATTCGCGGTCGCGAGAGTAATTAAATTCGTTTAATTAATTCCTGCGCTCTCCTCGCGTCTTCAAGGACAAAAAAAAAAAAAACCATTAATATCTCACGGGGACAAAAGACTCTCGAGAGAAAACAAACGACTCCGCGGACGGAATACGTCGGGATTATAGGTGCCCGACGACCGCGCGCACGCGTCGAGAAGCGAAGCGAGAAACGGGCGTAACGAGCGCGCGCGATCCGATCTCTCGCGTGTACGGGAGAGAAAACGGTGTAACGTAAAAAAAAAAAAACACGCGGCGGACAAGAGGAGCTCGCGAGAGCGCGAGAGAACTGAGGGAAGGGGAGAGAGGAAGAACACCCCGCCGAAATGCGCCATTGTGCGAGTCCCGCGGCCCGTCGCTTCGTGCGGCTATTATCGCGATAATATCTCGGACGGTGCGGCACAAAATGCCCAATTAGGTATGAAGAGCGCGAGAAAAAAGGGCAAGTAGGGGGCGAGAAAAAGAGACTGAAATAGGAGGCGGTCGGGGAAACGGGTTGTGACATGTGAGAGATAAAGAACGTGGGTTCGGTATCCAAATGGACAGTTGGCGAAAGGACGGAGAGGGAAGAGCGGAAGGACATGGAAAAAACGCTAGAAGGAAGAAAAGGTACGCGAGGAGAACAGAGGGGGGAAGGAGGGAGCGCGATGTGAACCGTAGGCAGGCAGGTAGAAGAGGGTAGCGCACCACCTTCCCCTCTACCCTTGCTGGCAAACCGTCAGGAGGTGAGAGTGGGCTAGCCAGGGGGTTTTGCGCAATGCGCCCGCTGGCGCTGCAGTGGAGTTTATTCTTGATCTCTGCGTACGTTCCTCTCTCCTTCTCTCTCTCTCTCTCTCTCTCTCTCTCTCTCTCTGTTTGCGCGCCATTGTGTGTCACACGCTGTTGCAAGCTCGCGACTTTTTGATGCGCGGATCGCGAGAATTCTTCGCGAACGCGAACCGGTTCCCGTCCCTTTTTCCTTCCCCAGGCGAAGCGATTGACTTTGCGACATCGCGACTCCGTATTTATGACCCCGCACTTACGGAAGTTAGAATCGGCCGCGAAAGTGGAAGTATACACGTCGTGTGGGTATATACGACGTGTTTCGGTTTTCCAATTCGTGCGCCGAATCGAACGCCGCCGTGAAAACGCGACGGACGGCGGGCACGCTCTACGTACCACGCGTTGATCTCACTGAACAAGACGCCATTTTCCATCCCGGGTTCATTGTCTCTCCGTTGATGTACTTTTTATGCTTTTCACTTTTGTTGCAAGATCGACTACTACCACGCAAAAATAAAAAAATATAGCTCGTTAAAAGACGCAATAAGAGGATGATTAAAATACCGAAACGAGCGACAACCGGAAATAAAACTTCTGTTTTTTGACTATTTTCAATAATTTATTATCTTGACTATTATTATCTTTTCGGATTCTGTGATTTCGAGGGACCTGCAATACGGGCATTTTTTTATACTTCATTTTTTATACTTCATTTTTTATACTTCTTTCTGCGACCTTGTCTTTCATGTTCGTGACATTCTGTTTAATTGTGTTCCAATTTGCAGTTCTTGAAGTTGTCGGCCGAGAGAAGAAACACAAGTTGTGGCGCAGAAATATTCGGAGCGCGAATATTGTAAGAAAAGAAATCTAATAATTTTTAACATCCAGTTAGGTGCGCGCGCTCGTGTTTTCGGCGCTTTTGATCATTTACTTTCCGATTCACCATTGATGATCCGTTTTGTATTTATGGCGACGCGCTACATTCACGTAAAAGCGACAAAAATAGGGTTTGGAAAGAGAGAGAGAGAGAGAGAGAGAGAGAGAGAGAGAGAGCTTGAGTAAGTTATAATTCACTCTCGATTTGTATTAAGTACCTGTCGGAAAATATGCAAAAAATATGGTGTATTTATTTTTACAACGAGGGGGTAATATATATTGGAATTTCGTTAAATTGTTCGATTTACGTCTGCGGGCAGAACGTCAGAGTTACAAATTCAGCGAGAGATGTATTTACGACGCGCGCGCGCGCGCGAGGCAGCGCGAAAATACATCGCCGCGGTGGCGCGGCATGCGATCGAATATGCATTTATTTGGCTTTTAATATAACGTCTGTTCCATTATTAGATGGCACTCTAAAATATCGTCTGGAAAACGCGAATTTTCACCTCGAGAAGTGGCTGAAAGTGGCTCCGCGGCACCTGGTATAAGTTTTCTTCTGTCGAAATTCTAAACCACTTGAAAGATGAGAAATTTCATTCACTCGATTGCCATTGAAGCGCGTCAGTACGTCCGTAGGAGGGGGAGGAGGCAAGCGCGCCGACGTGTATTTATTTCGATTTTGAAGTTCGACATTTTTTTTATTTTTTAACGCTCTTAGAAAACATATACGCGTTTAATCCCATAATTGATTCGAGTGTTTTCTCTCTTTGTTCTTTTTCTCTTTTTTTTTTTTTTTTTTTATATGCAATTCCGATTCTGATTAAAATTATTTCAAGTACATCCATTATGTACATACAAGCGGTTCCGATTACATCAATTATCATTATTATTACGCGCGCAGTCACGTCGGGACAATAAATCGTAATTGCTTTATTTAATACTCTTTGTTGCAGCCATTTAATATATTTACGCGAAAAGTTGTTTGCCGCGCGCAATATTGATCGTTGCTAATTAAATTACTTACTGCGCGAGGGTTATTGATTACTTGTTACATTTTATATGAGGCTTCCGATTGTTAACGCGGGGCAAAATAAACAGAGGCACTAAGTAATTAGCACGTGCGCATACGCCAAAAATTTTCTACACATAAATTACGGACCTTTTCACTCGTACAAATTTGGCAAACGCCGACTATCTCTCTTTTGCGCCGCGTTCTGTCGGGCGCGCGATACGGAAACGCGTTAGTCGTGATGTTCCCGCTTGCTTACGCGCCGCGGCAAGCGGAAAAATGTTCGGACGCGTCCGAAAATTAATACGCCCGGGACCGTTGAAGAAAAAAAAATGAGAAGCGTGTTGCAACGGACGCGCGCGCGCGAAGCCGAGGGTATTTTTATTCTCGCCGCGTTTTTCCGCCGAGCGGTATAAACCGGCGGACTAAAGTCCATCAAATGCAATCCCAGTCGGGCGTTTTAAAAAGATTATTCGCGGCGGGAGAAACAACTCGCGGGAGAGCGAAATGGAAAAGTCGCCTTTCGCATTATCTGTTGACAATTCATTATTGGATTCGATACACCCGCTTTCGAATTCCAATAGCGGAAAGTTTCCTGCGCGCGGAAACAGCCGCGCACACAGCCGCGTCTGTGTATATATATATTGTATCAACAAACAAACACGCAAACACACATCCGCGCTCACGCCGGTTATTCGTATGTGCACTTATACGAGTCCTCGAAATAAACCCCCGACGCGCCGAACGGAAGGGCGGCCCGGGCGTCCTGTCTGTGTGTTTGTTTAGAAAATAAGAACGCGTCGTTCGAAACTTGTATACTCAACTCAACCCGACTCTTCTCTTCTCGCCACCCTTGTCCCTCGTCCGACTCTCCTCTTGCTCCGCCCCCCCCCCGTCCGCGCAACTCCATCCCCCGTCGTTCGCGTTACCGCACCGACAACTCGTGTTCCATCCTCCTCTCCGTACGGCGTTCTCGCGTATTTTTCTTCCCGCATTCGAAACGTCCCTCGGTTGTGTGCGGTTTTTTTTTCCGTTTCTTTTCATATTTGGTTCCGCGCGCAATATTTTAGCAATAGCCCCAACATGCGCTCGCGAGAGAGAAAACGCGTACAGCACAGCTGCGGAGTGTACGTGCAACATTGTCGACACGGGCGTGTTTCTTTTATAGATGGGGTATCTATGCGTCTTCCCTTCTGACTCCTTTTCTCTTATCACCGCGAGAGATTGCATACCAATTCAAGTTGCGAGGAGAAAGATATGTTTTTTGTTTTTGTTTTTTTTTGTTTTTCATCGTATCGAGTTATTTTCTTCGCGTCACTCTATTACGCGATACTTGCTGCAACATTACGAGATATTGTTTTTACACGAATTGCAAGGAGTGTTGCACATAACAAGAAAAATTCACCGGCCAGACTTTTTTTTTTTTTTTTTTACAACATTACAGTCGGCCATCGGCGCGCATCGTGTGCACTCTCTCGCTGTTTTCCTACGTAACATTTTCGTTATCAAACTCGCCAGTTCCTCCCCTCACTCCTCCCCCCTCCCTTCCTCGTTGTAATCGCGCAGCTCTAGTTTCAGCATTCACTCGATATCGCAACGGATGCATCTCGGGAACGCGCGTATCGCGGCGTCGCGCGTTCCCACTTCAACGTATATTTTTCTTCGCGCTAGTCTAAATAATATCCCTCGCGTTCCCTCGGCTCCCCATTCCGTCTCGTTTCCCGGTTCGCAATATGTTTCATCGATACAAGTCCGCACAAGATCTTACGACACATGGTGTAACGTAACATTGACCGAGAAGGGGGAGAGAGGGAGAAGAAACTGTACGAGAGTATTGTATCTTTCGCTTACCGATATCTCCTTTTTCTCCCTACGGCATCCTTACATAAGCCTTTCTCCTCCTAACCAGCGCGGACGTCATCCTCGATCTCTATCCCGTCCTGTTTTTCCAACGACGCGCTTCGGGACCCCCTATCGTCATCGTTTTAGCGCCGCGCCATTTTCCACGGTCAATTCCTATCGTCCTTACGCGAACGCGGAGAAGAGTTTGCCTTGTGCAACGAAGTTTATTAGTCCTTGATAAGAAATAAAATCTAGATCAATACGTTGCCTCAACTTTGCAATTTCTTAGACAGCAATTTGTGTACAAATAGGTCTCAAAAATGGAAAATTAAACAAATAACTAATTAAATAAATAATTAAATAAACAACTATTCCGCGAATTTCCCGTACATTGGTGAGACGAATGTGTCTCAATGACCGAGCATTTAGGAGAAACAATTATTAGACATGTAAATTTTAACATAACGCAATGTGTGCAATAAACAATTCTCAAGTTCGAAGTGTTATTCGACATATATTTTACAATATTACCTCCGATGCATACACATGGAATGTCATTGTTCCTGGAATATTACGTCTACTAGAATTTCCGGCCGGCGGACTCGTTCGCGGTCATTGCGACACACATCATCGGAATGCAAGACGCGTGAAATGAATAAAGTAAATGCGCAAGAAAAAAAACATATGTTAACTAACCGATTGACGCTCCTTTTTCGCTTCTCCTGTCCGCTTTTACGGCCGAAATTAATTAATTAGTCGCGACCGACGCCGTCCGCGATCAGTCCGGTTTGCGCGCGATCGCGAACCATACTTCGAATACGTAATCCATCTAGATCGACGACTCCCCTGCGCCTTATACTTCCGGTCGAAGTCGCGCGATTTGAGATATCGCATCGGGCCGCCGACGTGACGGGCCAATAGCAACGCGGGAGTAGGCAACAAGGCGACAGCGAGTCGTAAGTAGTCTCGCGCCGCGCGAAGCAGGTAGAGGGCGGCGCGGGAGAGGACCGCCGCGGCCATTTCATTTCGGTCGGCCGCGCAGTGACGTTCCAGCGCGCTCGGTCAAATTCCTGACCAAGGTCAAACCGCACACACACACATAATTCCTTTCCGCTCCTTATTTTCCTTCGCCGAGTAAGTAAGTACGCAGAAATTTCGTATCGGAACGAAACATATATCTCGCGCAGTTTTGCAATGTTGTACGTTTTTGTCACACTAGATCGTAGCGATCGACGTATCGCGACTTGCGCGTTAAGAGTAGCAATAGCATTTATCGCTGATATATCGAGATAGAAATGGATTACAAAGAACAATTACAGAATAAATAGAAATATAAATTGAAGAAACTTGTTTTTAAACTCCGTTTTCGAAACGCGAAGAAGTTTGATAAATTTAATGTTTCTCTGCTTTGTTTATGTTTTTAACTTGACTTTGTTATTTGTTCGTCTTACAATACAAACACATCGTTTCGTCGATAGTTTCCTCGTTCGACGTAAAATATGTTGCAAAGAACAACGCGCGGTTAAAGAATTAATATATAAATCGAAGAAATTGCTTTTTCGAACTCCGTTTTCGGAGAGAAACAGTTTGATATATTTAATGTTTTTAACTTAACTTTATTAGTTTGTTTATTCGTTTGTTTCAATTGACAAAATTAATATCGATAAATGCAATAATCGTAAAAGAATGCATCGATTGTGGATTAGAATCTAGTTTGGAGAAGTTGTTCGCGATATCGATAAACTTAAAGGTGAATCTCAAGTGTCGAAGCAATTTCACACGACCACTGGCGACGCGGCGCGATCGCTTTTCGTGCGTGGCCGCGATACGTATCTGCGCTCGTCTATGTATGTTTTCGATACAGTGGCGTCGCGCGCCAACTTCGCTCTCGTCAAATTGGCGCGCAATAACGCGAGACGGTGATCGGCTAACAACATTTTCGCAACGAACGCTCGCGTAATTCGAGTTTTAGTGAAACGTGCGGTGTAATAAACGGTTATTAGAGGCGGATACAAGACTCTGGCTTGTGAGCAGCTCCGTTGCGGGACCTGAGGGAAGATGCGGATGCGGCACCGAACGACCCGCGGGCTCTGTGAGATTCACAGGTACGCGAGTTTCATCTTGAGACGCGCTTTTATTCAACTCTATCGTTAAAGTTTTGTCTTTACATAACTTTTTTTCACACATTTTGCTCTTTGTTGTGCATTTTTAAGTCATCTCATAACTCGTTGCGTTTCAGATGCGAATGCATACTTCTTGCGGACTCAGCAGCTGTTGCAGCACCGGAAGATCCGGTTCGGGCCAAGCGGGACCAACTCGGAGGTATGTTTCACTTATCTTAATATTTTACAACCAAAATTTAATCATTTAAAGCAAAAGCTATTTGTTTAAATTTGCACATTTGAAATATAATTGACAGAATTA
>QVNW01002211.1:0-36635 GCA_014825475.1 Pseudomyrmex flavicornis
TTTTTTTTTTTTTTTTTTTTTTTTTTTTTTTTTAATTTGTCCAAATCGAATAATTACATCGAATTAAGAAATTCCCCGACTATCGACTCCAACTATGAGCGACGGCGCGTTATCTTGATGTTGCGTCTTCGTCGTATTAGAGATTACCGTATCCCCTTGGCTATTCCGTGTCTCGAATGGAAGCACATTGTAAGTATACGTGCAACCACGTACGCGCGTACGTATAAAACGCAGGATATCGCGAGTAAATAAGGATACCGGCCTTATTTACTTGGATTCTTGGCCTGAAGGAAAGACGGATAACACGTACACGTTAATCTCGCGCTACCCGAAGTTTTCTTCGGGTAGAGAGAGAGAGAGAGAAATAACTGGTCAGCCAATTAGAGTCTATAGCTGGCCTGGGCATTTTTACATTCCGAAATATCATTAAAGCGGCAATGCGAGTTCGTGTATGAAAAGCAACGCGTGTGCACACACACCGCCGGGGTTCTTAATTCGATTCTAACTGCCTGCCAGGTGGCGTTGGAAAGTTGAAAGACTCATCGAGATCGTCTCTTCATTATTCTTCGCGATTAAAAATCGCTCGCTTATGTCCCAAATAAACACATCGCGAAAATAATGAATTAACGAACTAAGTCGAATCTTCGAGGTTTTCGAAATTACGAACTCGAGTTACGAACTTTTAACGCAACGGATGTGATGCAAATAAAAAAAAGCGCAACAATTTCAGATTCTCGCGCGAACAAAAAATTCTGCTGTCACGCGACCAGCAAGAAAAATTCGCTGAATCTATCAAAGTTTTTTTGTTTCATCAACAAAATTCATATGGTAACTAATTTTCTCGCTGTTTTAATAAAAAAAAAAAAAAAAACTTTTTTTCGTGGGGTAAATAAAAAATTGCAAGACTCTCGCAGAAATATACTTTTATCGGTTTGTTTTCTCGCTCATAATTTGTTTTACGTACAAGATAATCACTATGGTATTCCGCCTGTATCACCTCTTGTGCGCATGTACCTCGCGTCGTAAAGTCTCCGAAGAATATTCGAAATTATCGAAAGCCCAGCCACTACAGGTAATGCCGAATCGTTAAGATCGCGCAGAACGTTAGCGAAATAATAAAAAAGGCGAGTAGCAAATAATAAATATCGTTGTTCGTGGGACGACACGACACAAAGAAGATGCGTTTGAGGGAAAAGGATTGTGCGCTTACGGAGGAGAAGAGATCGAAAAAGTACGACGGAGACAGACTTTATGTACTACGAGACGTTGCACAAGTATACGAAATACACGATGCGGATATACGGCTCGTATTACAGACTGCTAGTGCACACTTGTCGGGTTTTATAAGACGCTTAAAATTTTATTCGTTATAAAATTGCCATCGCGTGCCCCCACCGTCGCGACGACAGGATGTTTCCTCATTTTCCCGGGGAGGAGGAGACGCGTCGTTCACACAAAATTTTGTAAAATCGTGGACGTAACGTAACTCGAAGAAAAATGTTGGCTAGACAAGAGGTTTGACGGAAGAGATATGCAATTTCTTTTTATCTGACACACGCTTTGTATCTACGTCCGGGATTTTTTCTCTTGACGTTTTCTCATTCGTGATAATTAATTATGCGTCTTCTTCCGGAAGACCGCGACCTGACCTCGATCCTTCGGTTTCTCGCACTTTTGTGTTCTCGTTTCGCGAAAGAGAGAGAGATAGAGAGAGAGAGAGAGAGAGAGAGGAGACACATCGGCGACCCTTCGAATTGCAACCAGTTTTTAACTGTTCGAACCAATCGAGCGAGAGAAGAAAAAGAAGTTCCGCCCGAAGAAGAAAGAGGCTCGTTCGCAGAAGGGACTTACGGGCTCTTGGTCAGTCAATGACGCGGATTTAAGAGCGCCAACCGTTACGCTTCTCATTCGTTAGCATACATTAATTATTTTTCAGGGAGCACAGCAGGGGAAACCCGTAGCTAGGGGCGGCCTGTGACCTCACTAAAGACCCCGATCTCCCGAACGCGCTTGATGGTTGGTTCGCGCGCGTAGAAACCGAGACGCCGCAATGCGGACCTCACGCTTGATTGTCCTCCGTTAGGTCTGGTTAAAGCCCATTAAATCAAACGCGAAGCGTATCCGAAGTCGTCTACTACCCGCTGGCTGTACAGATTCTCAAGCGCGCACGGATTTACGAGCCTCATCTCCGTTATCGCGAATTCAATAAAAGGCAACATTTTTGTTTTAACGTATTTCATATATATATATATATCGGGAGAGCATTAATAACCGATAGCGAAAGAGAAATACATCCTCCGGATGACTCTGATAATAAATACGACACCAATTGCAAACTCGAGACCCGATGTCAATCGGGGCAAACACCGTTGATGAATATTTTTTGCATAAAATAAATAAATAAAAAAAAAAAAAAATTCTCCACAGAAGACCAACAAGAAGACTTCCGTTTCGAGTTAACGAGGTTCTGAATTTCCATTTGAAATCTACCGGTGACACAAAACCTCAATAACACACACTCCCACGAAATTAACGGTTTTGCCTTGCGCGCGTGTGTTGCGTGCGTGAGTGCGCGCGCGACACAACACACAACCGGTTGAAATGCGCTGCATTAGCGCGACGACGACGTATCGCTTTCGAAATCGCGGCGGATAGGTTTTGAGGTCGTGTCCTGAGTTATCGTGCGCGCACCGGCAAATAAGCGAAGTGGTCTTAGATTGGGCTAATTAATTAATGCGCACGTCCTGTCCCGTCCCGCCTAATTATCCCGCTTGTCAGCTCCGCCGTCGTTCGCTACGCCGTTAATACGCGCCTCTCTCTCTTTCTCTCCGTTCATCTAAACGCGTAATTATAATCAGGCTAATTGTGACGTCAGGCAGGAAGCTACACCTAGAAAAATCTCTCTCTCCGACGTACTTCGTATAGAGTACGCGGCGAAGCCCGCAGCGTCGGTTTTGCGCCGTCCTCGACGATCTCGTTTCTTCCCTCCCTCCCGAGATACCGATCTAACGTCCGTGCGCGCATGCACACGCCCGCGGACAGAAGTCGTTCGAATAATCGAAGTTTCCGTTTTGTACTTATTGCGAATTACTTGCGGTATTCTCCCGGCCGTGTGTGTGTGTGTGCGCGCGCGCGTGCGTGCGTGTGTTCTCAAAATACGTTCGTAACGAGCAACGTATCCGCACGACGTAGCCGATACGATAATGTGTACGCGACATTATCTCGCTTCGTTACTGTCGAACGAAAAATTATTATTCGAGAGAGAACCGAGTTCTCTCCGCGCGTAGCATTTTCCGCCACGTAGTTTAGCGGCGCGGATAATTAGCGTAACTGCCAGAGAACCGATCGTCGAGCTCGGATGAGCCTCCGCGCAAATAGTCTCGAATCTCGCGGCTCATTAATTTCGAAGAATCCACGTGCGCAGAGCCGTGCTCTCGCGGCTCTTGACGGAAGCGTTACGGATCCCGCGGTAAACCGTCGCCCGTAGGCCTCCTCTCATCGGTGGTAGGTTCGAATTTGAATTGGCGATTGTGCCGATGGAATCGTCCGGGACGATGGGAAAAAAGCAGTGATGCGTATCTAGTCCGCTCTCCGACGATAGTTCTCGACGCACGCTCATGTGCGGACGGAACAGAACAGAGCAGTTTTTTTTTTTTTAATCGAATATCGATCGTGTCATTGTGTAAAAAAAAAAAAAAACATATTTTAAATAAAATTAAAACAACATATGAGATCTAATTGCGAGCAAAAATATGTTGTTTAAAAATATTTACAAAAATTCGAAATATATTACGTAACGTTTTGACATCTTATTTTTGCTCGCGACTGACCCAGATCGCACGTTATACTTCGTTAATTTGACTGAACGAGCATCCCATATTTTTTTTCTTTCTTTCTAAAATTGAAAAGCAAAACGAATAATTTTTTTATATTAATGTATTTTTTTTATTTTTATATTTTACTTTATATTTCGCGCCGTATTCCTTATCTCTCTATTTATACACACACGCGCGCGCGCGGAAAGAGTGTCTCCTCGCACCGCGCGCGCCTATATATATATATATATATTTATTTATTCACTAGCCAGCTGATAAGCGCAAATGCGAATCGGGAGAGTCGCGTATATCTATACATCGCGGTTAGAAAATTTTTTTTTATCGGATCATTTCTCTCGCGCCGCGAGATGCGCCGCGAAGAATTCCGCGCGCGATACATTTAACGTTTATTACAGTAAATTAAAGCGGAGAGATAAGATTGCGGCGATGCGAAACGGCAATGCGTTATTTTAATTTAATATTACGCTCTAGCGCGATATAATGTGAACGCCTACGGTTCCGCTACTCGCCGCAGTGATGCAAAATGCGCGCAAATACACGGGATACTTGTGTACATACGTGTGTGTGCGCGTTTGGATACGTTACGCGAGGAGAGTATCGAGAATATACATGCACGAGGCACGAAGTGCCGCGTCTTCGGACCAGGCGAGAAGCCGCCTGGAATTCGAATGAATAGCGCGGCTCGAGGGTGGAATAGAAAAAAGACTGGCGAAGATGAATTATGGAAGAATGCAGCGAAAAATGTTCCATTCTCGATTTGCTCACGCGTTTTCCCACGACTGTACCATCGAACGGCAAACTTTCCGTCGTCGCGCTCCATAACGATCGGTATGCAGTTTAAAAAAAAAAAAACAAAAGAAAAAAAATGAATTGTTTACTCAAGCGCAACTCGGTATTTTTTACGTTACGCTGAATCTTACAGTTGCTGCTATGTTCGAAGTGAGAAAGTATTTGGCAAAGATCGCACGCTAGAATCCGGAGATTTCGCTAAGAAAAGTTTTTACAAATTTCCAAATTTTGTAATCAAACAATTTGCCGAGCAAAAAATAGTCAATACACTCGCTTGTGTTTAAGACAAAAATGTCAAGTGTGTGTAAAATATTCTTAGATATGTAATAAAAAAAAAAATAAAAAAATGAATATCTGACAGGAAATTACGCGATGTCTCAGCTACCGTTGTGAATAATTTGCCGAGGAAAAAAATTCGACGAATAAAAACTTAGCAGTAAAACATAATATATGAGGAAACACAGTCCCTAAAAAAGAATAGTTTTTTTTATGAGAATATGGAACGATTAACGCGCGACGGGCGAACACGCTATTTGGCAGTTTTTAATTCGCGTTATTATTGGTTACTTTAGCGAAACGGTCGATCGATAGCCGAGAAAACTCCAGCTACAATTAGCGCGGTAATGCCGGTCGTTACGTAACATAATTAGTATACATGTAAGCGCGCGGCCCAATGACATATTAATAAAAAAAAAAAAAAATCGACTTTCAACTCTCTCGCGCGACATGTATAATTTTCAAAAGCAGCCGTTCTATTTTTTTTTTTTTTTCCAGCTTCGTAAATGTCACAAGTCTTCGATCCAGACACCTCGATAAAAATAAAAAAATATCATCGAAAAAAATTATATCTATCAGAACGCTGTCAACATTCGGTGACGATAATATTCGACACTTTCGAATGAATAAACGAACATTCGAAAATATTCGTGTGCTGGAACATGGAAGATAATACGCCGCATAACATAGTAAAATGTACGGGCAACAGTCCGCGATTCGCTTAATTAGTTTAAAAAAAGGTTGTTAAAATTTTTTTAATTAGGTGGGTAAGTAATAAAAATAATTGCACAACTGTCGTGTATATTAAAATATAAAAATATTTCAAATGCACGTCCACCTTGATTCTATTTTCTAGGTTTCATTTCTTTTCGCAGGTCGAAAAATGTTGTTCGAAGATTTCTAAAAACACGATATTTCCTGGTTTATTCGTTAGTTGAAGAATGACGAAGGTCGAGGGTGTAGCACAATAACCAAACTGTTTCAATAATTGTGGGAAGAAAATCAGAACGTTGAGACTTAATTTTGAGATTACAGAGACCTGAGCAAACTCCCGAGCGTATTTTCCCGTCAGGAAACAGATAAACTTCTTCACATTGTGTGTGTAGTGAGATTTCCTTTTTCAACCCTTTCTAAACCGCGTGTACAACGCGCATAAATCGAACGAAGGTGGCCGGGCGTTCTAAAGACCGCAACGTATTTTAATTGTATCTAAGGGGGAGCGAAAAGGTAGAGCGGAGATGAGAGTCTAAAGAGAAGGAAGCGTCGGAAAAGGTGCTTGTCGTATATCATGTATTGCAAGGTATATATTTGGATCATGACCTGTGAACGGTACGCGGGCACTGTTTCTATTATTGTCTCAAAAGGGGCGCTCTCCCTTCTCCCTCTCTCTCTTTTTTTTTATTTGTATAAACCCCAAAGACCTCTCCTCCCCTTATCCACCTCCTAATTCAGCACCACGGAGGAGAAGAACCGATCCGCCGCGAACCGTATTCACTTCATCGAGGGCAATCGCATGGGGCAATCACAGAATGACAAACTTCGCGGCGCATATCTGTCTAGGTCTAGGTCAGATTCGGATCCTGGGACTGTGTTCAAAAGGGCTCTCGCGCGTCTTCGGTTGTGGGAATTGGAGTGAAAACAAGTTGGAAGCAACCAGCTGTACTGGGACTTTTATTGGTCTTCTTAAGTTCATTCTTTAGGAATTTGGAACTAAATATTCTTCTAATATAAAAAGTAACAAAAGAATTTCAAAAGAATTTTACAAAAGAATGTTTGCAAAAAAAAAAGAGATCTAAACAAACAGACAAAGAAACACTTTACAGAAAATTAAAGATACTCGTATCCCGACTGTGATATTTTACCGATTATGTTGTCAGGCTGTTTTTGTTGTTCTCTAAATTCTCAGAAAAGAAAAACACATTGACATTTGTCGCTGTTAGAAGTGACAAAATCGGTACTTGACTACACAGAAGAAAGGATACTCGTCCTCGCGGCGGAGAAGATCGGGAGCGACGTCATATCGTATGACGTCGCGTGCGATCTGAAATTTGCATATAAGCATGTGAAAGGGGCTGACGGAGTAGCGCGTCCTTTTGTGAACGAAATGCTTCGGCACTCAGGATTTCGAAACTAGATCGCCGATATATAGAAGCTTTGTCCTCGTGCGCGACGGTTATTCTGATCGAGCGGAAGGGAGGGGAGAGGGGGGCTGTGACTTCTAAATTTGCACCTTTGTCGGTTGTTGATACGATTTGGCACGTTCGCGAATATCGCGGATTTCGCATAAAATTACGTTTGCGCGAAAATTAATTTTATTTCGCACAAAAATCGCGTGTATAAAATAAATTTACAAGATTTGTGAAAATATCGAGTCAATTTACAAAAATTAGATCTTTTCAATTAAAAAAACTTGAACGATTTTCAATTATAAATTATCGAGAATTTATTTTTATGCAATTTGATTTTCCGAGCGGGAAAAAACAAATAAATTGTATTTAAAATAACAGCTGGATGTCTAAATTTTTTTTCTTTTTTTTTAATTAGTCTCTCTCTGGCACGAAAGAACACGGGCGAGTCGTTCAACATGCACCTAAGATACATAAATCATTCGTTCAAACACCACACGACAAAGGCGCATCACACATCCGGCTCGTGTCGCGCCACAGTCAAAATTTAAATAATTTCCTCCCCGTCCACGCGAGCCACGCACCTTTCTCCTCTCCTCTCTCGAATCGCGCGTTGATTTCTCATGCGCAGACACGTGTCCGACGAAACGTCGATTCTAATTCTAATCTCTGCGCGCGGCGAATTTGAATATTTTTCTCTTCCCCGATCCTGTGGCGCGCGCGTCCAGGATGTAAACCGAGGACACGCGACTGCATTTGAATCATATTCGAATTCCGCCACGAGGACGAGCGATTTGCATCGTTCTTGCCTTCTCTACCGAGTTAGAATCTCCGGCGTGCTACTTTGCATGATTTGTTCGCTTCTTAGAGGCACGCGAGTCTTTTTATTTGGGATCCCGCTTTAAGATACAGGAAGGGATGTTTGCGCTCTCTCCGAAATTTTCTTCCGAGTGAAAATGCACTCGAAAAATTGAGTGACTGTCGAATCGCGACTCGCGAGATGACTTTTCTCGCTCGCACATTGAGTGAATTCTCTCACTTTTATTCCTCGGCTGCGAGAGAGAGATTGAATACATTTCTATTCTGCAAAACCACCACTTCTACAATCTACCCGAGGATGCTGCCTTGACTACGTACGTGAACATTTCTACTCCGCAACGGAAGTGCGGAATGAATTATTTTCGCGCGAGAGGAGTGAGCGGAGTGAGCATCCGGCAGAAGTAATGGTTTTGCAATAAGTGTCGCGCCTGATGTCTCGATAACCAAACCGGTAGAGCACCGGTCGTCTTGTCAGCGAGGTTTCTCAGAACCTCAGGAGCTCCCGGCTCGAGGAGAGGCGATTTCTCTCACAACGGTTTACTTCTCTACGAGCTAATATTAGAACAAGCTGCGCGATAATGACGGGTAAAACTTAGGTCAAAGATACAAATTACATTTAATGAACATTTGTTTTTGCAAATGGTAATTGTTTACCATCGGAACGAACGTGACACGTTCGCTATCACGATCGGAGTTCAAACACTTGTGAAAAATAGATCTTCGCTAATTACGAGTGACAGAGTATTTTCACTATCGCTTCGAGTGTCTGATAGTTTGGATTTTTACTCCGACAAATTAGCACGAGTATCGACATTTCACTTAAAAAAAAAAAAAAAAGAAAATAAAGAAAATAAAAATTCGAGAAGATATTATATACAAAGATCGAGAGACGTTTTAGAAAAAGTGGCTAAAGTGATCGTTGAAACATTCGCGAGCATCCGAATTAAAATGTGGCAATCCTTATCTCAAATGCCTCTTCTTCTTGTGTTTAATATTTACGTTCGCGACAAACGTGTCCGTAATCTCCTCGGGGAGGGAGTTTTCGCTCCGAAATACTCCGCATAACTCAACCGCGTTACTACACTCTCGGACCAAAAAGAGATGACGCGAGACCAACGCTGCTAATTACCTTTCTTACTGAAAAGCGAGCCTAGAATATCCTCTCGGATAACGTCGTAAAACGGCTCGATTCAAATTCACCGGAGCTATCGCGGAGTGTGGAAGATCGTAAACGAACTGTTCGGCCCTTCTCTCGGATTTTAATCGCGCCCGTCGTACGTCCTCCGGGAATTCATTTCCGTGCGAATGGGAAAAAGGAACAAAAAAAAAAAAGGAACGCGACCGGCTCAACGCGAGAAACGCACACACGCACACACACGTAGTTCGCTATACAAAAATTTACCGCGATCAACGACCGAATGTCTCGAGTTTCGCGAACTGTTTTTCTCCTCCCTCCTCTCGTGAGCAGCGCGCGCGACCTTTCCGCGGGGACTCATCGATAGCAATAACTGTCGATCGATCGCGCGATTTCGCATCTCCCTCCCGTTTTGGCGCGAGAAATGCCTGTTCCCGTCCACCTCTCACCGTTCTTTTCCCGCGGCGATTTTTATCGGCGTTAACGAAGTTCCGCGCATCGTTTTACAACCGGGCATCATCACCGGGAAGATCGTCGAATAACGATAGTAATAATTGTCGCGCGCACGGTCGATCGATCGGCCATTCGGTCGATTCCCTCCGAGGTCGCCTTTTGCGATATTCCACGCGGGGTCCGCGCTTTAACGGCCGCGCGCTGTTTCCTTGACGAGTATGGAAACCCGTGGGTGACAATGATCATAATTGTGCAAGCCTTCGTACCTGCATCCGAATGGAGTCGGCCGAGAACGAGACGATCGCCGTGCCGTCTCGATGTGTGTGTTTGCGACGTAAAGAAAAGGGCGGCTCCATCCGCGCGTCCATCCCGCGCGAGATTCGTGGGTGACAATAACGATTTTAGCTTTTACAACGGGCGTGTACGGCTCGCGAGATATTCGTGCCTCGTGACACGTTTTATATTTATGTACACAGTCGTTCTGTGCGTTGCGCAGAAAATGGGAATATATAGCAGTGACGCGCAAAGTTTATCTTTCCGCGCGAATATGAAGTCCCTTTATTTACAAGCGGCGCGAGATGCAAAAGTTTTACACAAATCACTGCGGAATTGCCGCGCGGCCTTAATAAAGCGACGTAATATTTCTTCTAGCCGCGAGAGAAAAAGAGAGAGAGAGAGAGAGAGCGCGTGCGCGGAATAAAATAAAAAAACAATAAATTTAAATAAAATAATAAAATAATAATAATAATAATAATAATAATAATAAAATAAAAATAAATTTTTAGCAAACTCGCCAACGCAATTTGTTGTTATACAACGACGAATTTTCAAAAACAAAAAAAAAAAAGAATTGTAAACACGATCGAGACGCGCGTTACATTACGCGCACGCGCGTAATCACCGATCTCTAATCTCCGCACGGTGAAATTGTTATGGTTTCATCTGCTCAAAAAATAGATCCGTAAGAAGGGATCATGCAAAGCAGACGGGAGCGAAAAATCAAAATGATGCAAATGATCGGCACGACCCCCCTCCCCCTCTCCCTCCTCCTCACCCTGGCACGAGAAGAACTCGAGCGATATTCAAATTTCGAATGGTCGCGTGTCGCGTTGAAGACCGTCGCAGATTTATGCGGAAGGCACGGCTTTATGTTGTGCGAGATAATAAAATTAGGATCGACGCCGTGTCTCGATCCGAGGATCGTCGAATGTTGTGTTCGATTATGTACCCTAATAAAACGGAATGCCTTTTGCATCTTCGATCAGAAAGGGATCTTTGTTGAACGTTAGAGTGGAAAAAGGTGCGCGCAGCGGCGCGCGGCGACGACGTACGTGGGCCCGAAACGACAACGACGGCGACGACGATGACGGTTGAAATCGATGCAAATGGTCCGCGCGCGTCCGTGACGAATTTCGAATTATGTTTCTAGTTTATACGATCGTGAGCGCGGCGGCACGTCTCATAAATATTTATTAGAAAATATTTGTCCGTAAATCTGTCTTATCATTAAACGTCCGCCACCGTCGAGCGCGAGGCTCGATATATAATCAATAAACGCAGAGAGTTGTAGATTTTTTTTTCTTTTTAAAGAGATTGATTTGACGACTTCGAATGAAATATCTAAATCTAACGAATTCTCTGGCCAATACGTTCGGAGTAAAATATCGAGATGCTTCGACAACCGGTTTTTCTAACTGCACCGTAAAAACATTTGAAAATAAATGAAAGTAGTCGGGAGCGGAAGCGTTTTATGAGACCGTGCGCTTTTGGAAAGACAGAACCTCCTGAATAAGGTCTTTAGAATTTTTCAAAAAGATGGGTGGGCGAGCATTTTTATTGCTTCGACTTACAATCCGAACATTTGTGTGTTCCCCTGGCAATCGGTTGATACATATATACAAAACGGACGAACATATACAAGATGGTTCACCTGCCGAAAAAAGTTGCCAATCACGAAGCCACGTTTCGTGGTGGATTCTTTACACTGCCTCGCAGTGATTGTATTATTTAACGGAAAGAAGAACGCGCGAGACAGAGAAGAGAGGCAGCTGGAAGTTTTGCATTGTCAGATCTATTTTAGAAAACCTTTGTGACAACCACGATCGGTATTCATATTTCAGTCGGACAATAATATTTTTCAACACACTGACGGTTGAATGTTCAGTTCGGCTAAAAGAGTCGAGGACGATCTAGAATAATAATTATCGCTTTTTTTTTTTTTTTTTTTTTTTACTTTAACAATAAGTAAAAAGCTAATACGAGCCGATAGACAGGTGTATGAAATTGTAAAAAGCCACACATGTTACGTATTAGCAAGATCTGTAAAGATTGTACGACGGTCTGTTGTTGTGTTCTCGTCTCTTGTGTAGCAGCTTGGAAAAAAAAATAATTTTGCTATTATTTCGGCTTCACAAAAACATTGTTGAACCTACCGAATTTTCCGGTTTGTTTGTTTGTTGGCAAAACAAAAATTCTTTCAATAGGCTTATGCAAATTTTTCTTGGACCATTTCGTAACTTTTCGCTATTCTTCTAGCAAATCTTTTTTTCCCGTGTGTAAATATTTATTCCGTTTAATTTATATCCTTGACAGTACGTTTATATTTATATTTATATCCTAATTTATATCCTTCCGTTTAATTTATATCCTTGACAGTACGTTTTTATTTTTCTATTTATTATTGCAGACCGCAAATGTATTTTACAATTTTATGCGTTGACAATTTATTTTGTAACGTTTCATTATTCAAAACTTACTTGAGTTGTTCACCAGTTGTTCAAAGAAGACCCAATTTATGGGTCAAAACATCTGAGTTTTTTTCTCAGTAAAACATCATTTTTATACACCGACATTCTGTGTACGGCCGCTTGCTTTTTTACTTACCTATTTTTTTAAACAACTGTGTTTTGAGGCTCGTATCGGCCCTTTCTCCCACGTATCTTCTCGAGCCTTTCATTTTTTTACTATCTACTTTTACTTATTGTTTTTGTCTATGGTCAATTGAGAGATACGTGCGTACACCTTCGAGCTTTGTACTAAAAACCGCGCTGATAACCGAAATATCCAACACCGTACATTGCGCGATGAGAGAATTGCGCGACGCATACGGAAACATTCTAATTTTCGTAATACGCCACGAGGAGAATTGATAAGATACATTTATTCGAAGATTTCTTATCGGCTTTCAGATATCGCTGGTATCCCGAGGCACGAGGACGATTCAACGTCAACGTGACTGATTACGTCGCACTTCGTGTCCCACGAGCGTGTCACACATTTGCATCGGTGTGATTACTATCTGCTCGGTGTGTCCTGAAATAGCCCGCACCGCGCAAATCGGGCGATTGCGAAATCGGATCGTGTAAATATTCGAAATCGCGCGTTCTCGCGCGAATTAAAAACTCGACTGGATAGAAACACGGTCGGCGGAAACACTTCCCTCGGGGAGCAAGTAATTGTCCAACAAACGACCAGGTCGGCCTCTATCTCTCTCTCTCTCTCTCTCTCTTTCTCTCGACTTCCGCGCGATCGTCGTTTACAGTTTTGCACCATGCGAAACTATTCTCTCTCTCTCTCTCTCTCTCTCTCTCTATCTCTATCTCTCGAAGCTTAACTGATTCCAAACACGAGATTTTCAGAGCTCGTCGTCGTTTCGCGATATACTTCTCGCGCGAGCGAGGTAAATATTTATTTTCGCGGCGATAAATTTTAGCATGTCAATAAACGTTAACGCGCGGTAACAGAAACTTCGTTCTCCTTCTAATCCAAACGAACAAATTTTCACCTGTCATAGCGTCGTATTGATTTTCCGCTCTCCCTCTCTCTCTCTCTCTCGGTCTCTCAGTTTTTTAATTATACATACACAAGCGAACGAGACAAATGCGGATTTGTTACGTGTCAAATTTGTGTGATACATTAATTTGCCACACGTATAATAATTACAACGAGCGGCGAGTTTCCATTTACGTCGCGGAACAACACAACGTGTGAAAGGAGTGTGTGCGATATCACACCGACAAAATAGAAGATAAAAAAGAAACGCGGAGAGAGAACGCTTCAATCTTCTTCCCGGCGCGCACGCGCATGCCTAACGCGCGCGTGCACACTTAACCCGAACAGCAGCCGGTGTCTATCATTCACCGCCATTTTTTTCTCCTTCCCCTTCCCTTTCCCCTCAGTTAAATCCGGCAATTAGGTAAATAAAGCTACCTGTCAGTGCGTACTTGCGATTGTTGCGAATGCAACTCTCTCTCTCTCTCTGTAGCCGCGCGTAATCGCGCGCGTACTATGCCCGGTGGGAACGTTCGACATTAGCGTAGACCGGATTTACTCCGTTTTCTTTCTACCCCAAGCGTGTCGTCGTCTCGTCCGGCAATTGCATGTAACGCTCGGAAGTATTGATTGATGCGTGGAAAGACGCTTATCCTCGGGAGAGAGAGAGAGAAACAGAAGTGGAGAGAGGAGAGATTTCCCTTAAACAGTCGCGCGATGGCCTTCGAAGATTGTATTTTACATTTTTTTCCCTCCTCACCGATCTCTTCTCTCGTTTATCGGAAATTCTGGAATTCCCCCGACCGCCTACGCCGCTGCGTCGTCCAAGTAAAGCGTTTACAGTATTGTACAATTACCTAGACTGGGATTCCATGGTCCTGCCACACCTACGCCTCGACCGTACTCTGGGAGGGCGATACACGCTCTCGCTCATACACACACACACACACACACACACACACACGTACGCGATGTCCAGACGCTTATGCGCTCCGCGCGTGCATGTGTGTTGCATTCATGCGCGCTGCAGCTTGGGTTAGGTTAAGTATAATGCGCGATCGTGCAGCTTTGGGGGCCCGGAGGCGCTAACATGAAAATCGTATGGTAATGGGGTACCGTGGCTTCTCCAGCGCGCGGGGTCGAGTCCCCGTGTAGGAGCCCAGTAAGTCCACGGTAAGTCTAGGTTTCTTCCTAGTATTAGCGAACACCGGGGACTGGAATAGGAGAAGAGGCGACCGGCGGAGAAGCGCGGAATAGAAATGGGGAAGAAGAGAGAGAGAGAGAAAAAGAGAGAAAAAGAGAGAAAGAGAGAGAGAGAGAGCTCCGAGGCCCTCTCGAGGAGAAGTCCGTGGGCTCGCGTGCCTCTGATAATTATACGCTCGAACCAAGTCTCGGGGGGGAGGGAGGGAACGAAGAAAGAAAGAGAAAGAGACACAGCGAGACGGGGAAGAGGACGAGAGGAATATCGAGTCTGCGGTTCGACAGGGTCGGAGTTGACCGGCGTCTAATCGATTCGCCGCCTCGACATGGAAATTTCTTCGAGGAGCCCGCAGGGCTACCCTTCTTCTGCAACACCTACCATCTTACAAAACTCGCCTTCTTCTCCCTTTCGTCCTCCCTCCCCCTCTACCCCCCCGCCTCACCCCTCGTCCGTCTCTGTCCTTCGCTCGCCCCCATCGCCCGCGTTGCGGGTTCGATGATCCGATGATGACGTACTCGTTGTACAACATTAGCCGCTCCATCCGGACATTTCGTGATCTCGCACGATGGATGTCAATCAGCCGGTTTGCTTCGTTAATTGACAGGTTGGCCGATATAAACGGCTTCGACGAGGCACTGATGTGTTTTCAGGAAGACGTAATTAAACTTCATTTGCGTGCTGACAACGCCCCGCATTCACCAGCAATTTCATCGTCTTTTCCTCTTTCTCTCTCTCTCTCTCTCTCTCTCTCTCCGAAGAAGGGAAGAGGCTCGCTCCGCGAGCAGCACATCTTCCACTACTTATTAAATTCTCCTAAAAGCGGCGAAATGTAAAAGTATAATATGTAATTATTCTCGAATTGGAATAATTTTCATGTATCTTCTTCAGTTTGTCTCTTTGGAATATTTGTGAATTTAACTTTCATCAAAGCGAGAAACGATCATAATAAAAACAATAGCCGAATTTTATTTTTTTATCTTCTCTGGTCGAGCAGCGATATGATTGCAGAAAGAATGAAATAGCGTCGTCGCTCTCAATCGATCCCTCTTTTCCGCGAATTCTCAGGCTTTAAATACCTCATTACGCTTTGCGGAGCTTTACGAGCTGTCCCCGATTAAAATGAGCGCAATGAAACAAACGCTTTTAAAGTCACGAAGACCATTTACATTGTACATAACGAATTTCGTGACTTCGTGCCGCGAGCACGAAGGAATGAAGACAAGGCGGCGCGCAGCCCTTAAAGTTACACCCGAAACCTCCATGAAACGCCAAGCGTTTTTCCAAGTAATATTATAGTCCGCAATTAAAGTGCAAACTTCAAACAGATATTGAAACATCCCTTACTCTCTTTCTCTCTTTGGTCGCTCGAATAAATTAATTAAGATTACGCATATTCTTGAAAAAAAAAACATAAAAAAAAATAAATTGTTTACTTCGCGGAACGTTTTATCGGACGATTAATCGAGGGCGAGTTAGGTCTCAATTTGACATGCGCTTTTAATTTGAAAAAGATGTCAAGATCGTCTTTTACGAAAATTATTGCGTTAAGTTGCGAAAAGTTTCACTCACTTGGATAAAACGAGTTTGCTGGAACACAACTTTCGGTCTAACGCGCGACGGAGAACCCGAAAATTCTCGTCTCGCGTGCCGGCTAATCGAGCGTGACGTCAGAAAGATACGCCGGGCCATTGTCGATCTCTGCGCGTGGTGGACACGTTTACGCGCGGAAATCGGAAACAAGGTTCCGGACACAGTAGTGTCAACAGATTTGCCCCCGATAGTTCCCCATCCGGAGGAAGTAACGGAGCGGAGATCGATCGAGAGGGAGGGAAGGGGGAGAGAAGAGTAAGCGGGAGACGGGGAAGAGAAGGGCTGGCAAGTGGAAGCGGGTTGACTTGGTGGTCGAGCCAAGGGTGGGCTCACGATCAAATATTAAGTCTTATCTGGCGCCGCTTTACCGAGAAGTCGCTTTTTCCTTCTTCTTCCCGCCGCTTTCCACGACGTTTCCCTCTCGCTCTCGCCGCCTAATTATCCCCGCCAGCCTCCTCGTCGATTTCACCGCACTCTTCTCCTCCTCCCTCCCGCCCCCACGGACACTCCCGGCATCGTAGTCGCGACGCCGATCGGCGAAACCACACACACGGTAGGTATAGAATACATAAAAGTACATAGTTTTCTCTCGCTTCAACTCAGCCGCTCTTTTTTCTCCTCTCTCTCTCTCTTTTCCACCCATTCCCGAGCGCGCTCTTACCTTCGATCGGCCGGACGTTAATAGCCACCGCTAACCTCGGCCACTTCTTTCGTCATCGCACCGGTTCGTAATTAAGAGCCCGGCAAAGACGAAGGACGGTGTGAGACACCGGCGCGCGCGTTAGGAAAAAAGTTTTTCTTGCGAACAAAGGACAAGAGTTGTAGTCGCGTTACAAAAAACGTAAGACAGAACAATTCGCACACAGATACATGCGCGCGCGCGCGTGTGTGTATGTGTGTGTGTGTATGTGTGTATAATGTGCCGAATCCTTCGCGTATTTTGAGGTTTTATCGCCGCGAATTTATATCAGTGCGAGAAAACATATTTTTGTCACGCCGCGGACACAAAACGTGTCATATTAAAAATAAAAACTACATGTGTGACGTGTGCCAGTTGAACCGGTCAATGCACTCCACGACATGCCTGGATTATTAACGGATGTGATATTAGGGATCAGACGCGTTGCTCCAATTTCTTGCAACAAAAAAAAAAAAAAACGTAACTGTCACAATAATTCCTCCCGGAGTTGAATGAATGTAATTGTTGATTTTTTCCACATAATAAAAATAAGATAACCAATCAATAATTGGCCAAAAACAACGACGACGACGACGACGGGAAGCGATTCATTATTCAATGTTACGTTATTTCGCGATCTTACGTGTTTCTCGCGACGATAATCGACTTCTTAACGAAAAGCGACGGAAAAACAAATTTAGCACGCAATTGTTTTCCTGTTTTTCGTTTTTTTTTTTTTTTTCGTATTTTCGGCGCGCAATTTTTGGGACGCGTTCGCGTTTTATTCGAACCGAAATGAGAATCGCATATTCCGGGAAACGAACGAGACAGCTTTCGGTCGCGGAGGGATTGCTGGAGGGAAACGAAATAGAGAGATGGCGGTGGCGTCCTTGTTACGCGAAAACGAGGGCGAAAGCGTTTCGGGGATTGCTATTCGATTGAAAATTCTTCGAGATCCCCGGGATCTTTGTGTGTCCGGGGATTGGTCGGCGTTCGTAGAAAGAAAGTTTTTCCCTAATGACCGGGCCGAAGTGGTAACCGTTAATTTGGACCAAACCAGACCATCCTTGCGTACAATCGCCGTCTCTCTTCTCCCGTCTTTCCCCTTTCATCACTTGTCTTGACCACCCCGTCTCATCGCGCTCATAGGGTGACCCAGAAAAACAATAGCGGGACTAGCTCGAAAGCTGATCATCTTCGTGGAAAAATCGATCACGTGCTTTTGCAATAAATCTTCGTAAAATGTAAAAAAAAAAAATAAAAAAAAAATAAAACAAATATACCGCTACCGAGATTAAATATTAAACCAAATCAAGAAATAAGAGCTTTCGAGAGCCACACGCTGAACGTACGTGAGAGAATATATTTTTAAAACATGTAAATTAACATGCACAGAAAATCCGAATTGATCAACAATTGTAAACTTCACGTAAGACGCTACTTCGCATCACATAAAAAAAAAAAAAAAAATAAGTGCTGCAAAAAATAAACATATCAGAGTAGTTTTAACATTCGTACAAGGTTCTCTTTAGCGTTCAGTTTGAATTATTACGCGCGTGTTAATTTGCGCGCTTAGAAAATTTATATATTTTTCGCACACATCCAGGCTCTTAATTTCTCCAAAGTAAAGCAATAAATTTTGATTACATACCCGTAACATCTTAATATTTCCCGTTATCCATCGTGCAACTTTGATAACCTCCAGAAGCTACCGCTTTCTATTTCTGTAATATTATCTGAGAAACAAGTATGTACAAGTATGAGGAGGATATAAATAAGCGGTATCGCTGCCGGACAAATGCCGGCGCGAAAGTAAGTACTCAAAGTGCACATCTCTCTCGTTTTGGCCTTTTCACTAAACTAGTCGATGCACTTTTAGCGTCATGTAGTATCGTTGGAAACCGCATGTACAACTAATTCCTGTCTCTGGTGCCATAAATACGTCCGCGTAATCGATATCGAGCGGGTTTTATACGCGCGCGGCGGCAGGGAAAAGTACCTAACAATGGGAAAAGCTGCTGCTGCTACGGGCACGCTGTTAAGGTTGCAATTTACACGCGCGAGTGTGTTGTCCAACCAATCGCCCGACTTCTGACGCGCGACGTATTTATAATATAATAGGTATAGGGTTTATAACGCGCGAGGAGGGGGGAGGGGGAGAACATCCCGCGCATTATCGTCCACACGGATGATGCGAATTGGTGAGCGCGGATATGAAAACCGACGAAATATATTAAGTCTCGAATTTACATTTTCGCGACGACTATTATAGAAACGAGAAATGACACTAACAAGAAAGCCGCAATATCTTCTTCTGTCTCGTAGGCATCGCCTCCATTACACGATCGTATCCATCTTGCAACGCTATTTATACGTACATTCGCGAAAGGCTCGGACGACGTAATGAAGCGTATAACCAGATTAAATATTGCGCGATTTTCAGTGGCGCTTCATCTGATGATGCATTCATTTCTGTTTCTATTAATTTGAACACGTCACTAAGAATAATAGAACGAAATGAAAAAGCCGCGTGGTATTTCTTTTCTGTCGTCGGAGTTAAAAATATATATTTCTCGATCGCATGAGAATATGACTTTTTTATTTTTTTTTATTTTCTCTTTGTTTTTAACTTTGCAGAAGAATCAATCAGTCCTTTTATTTTGAACTTTGAATTTTCGAAAAACTCGTCTGATGATATTATTTAACGCCGCGAAATATAAATATACACGAGTATAATTTTTTTTAAAAAAACAAGAGATCCCTCCTTTTAAATGTTTTCGGATTCAAATCTTTTTTTGCGACATTCAAGATAAATAATTCAATCACGACGAGCGTTGTTTTTGTATCAGTGTCAAAAACTGTGTGTGATGACGTCAACGCGTATTTAAAAATTCACAGCCGCGCAATTGACTGTATACACACGAGCAGCACTTCCCTGCGCGATGCAATCGAGCCCGAAAAACCGAGGCCCAGAAAAAAAAAAAAAAAAAAAAAAAGAACCGCGATTCTCTCTCAAGCACCGAGTATCGTCTTGCGAAGAGGCTAAGGATAGTCCGGGTTAGGGGGGGGAGGGGGGTTGATTTCTGGAACGGGATGGCGCAGAGAGGGAGCGGAGGAAGAAGCGCGACTCGAAGGGAAGCGAGAGAAGGAAGGAAAGAGGCAACCCCTCTCTCGGGGGTGGCCACCGGGGCTCTCGCATTCTTTTTACCGAGCGAAACGCCGGCAGCGGCGTAGGCAACGAGAGAGAGAGAGAGAGAGAGAGAGAGAGCGTCGCCTATCGATTTTTACTTCTAATGAATTCGAGCTAAAAACCATTTCCCCCTCGCCCCGCTTGCCGCCCGCCGCCCAGAGACCGCGACCGCCACCACCCTCGTGCTTTAGACCACGCCGCCACCCTCTGTTCCACGAACCACGCCAATCACTGCGCGGCATAATTACACCGCCGAGCAACGCGTGCGACTCCGGCGAAGTCGTGTTTCTTAACCTCCGTGCACTGCAGTAAAAAAGAAATGAGATAAACAGGAAAGAGGCCGGTGGTAAAAGGACAAGAAAGGGTGCCGCGAGCGTCGGGGGCGAGAGTATTGTGGGTTAAGTCACTTAATTATTTCCCAGCGTCGATATTTCAATGGATATCTAATACCGCGAGTTTAATCCGCCGACGACCGAACTTTCGCTCGATATCGAGGGAAGTTATAGTAACATTTAAACCGCGTTTAAGTTTCGAACTCTATGGCGAACTTTGAGTTATGCACGAGAGCATTATTATTTAATCATTACGCACAACCACCTGAGATGTAAGTTTGAATATAATTTCGAGCTCGAAGATAGATTTTGTTGATTTTTCACGACTATGTAAAATTAATTAATGTGTAAATATATAGATCGAAAAATATAAACGTTGTAAAAAAAGAATCGTCTCGTAATTTCTGATCGAGATGTCGAGTTTGAAAAATTAAGGACTATTTCGTCCTGCTGCGTTTTAATTTAGAAGTCAAATGATAAATTTTCTAATGTCCTGTACAACGTGTCGCACATTAAATGGGATAATTTTATTTCGTCGTCTTAATTTCCTAAAATAATTAAAACCAGTTCAAGAATATTCGAACGGAGAAAAGATTATATAAAGAGAAGAGAGAGAGAGAGATCTTTCATTGAATATTCGCGTCTTTGCCCGAGGCTACGAACGATGACATCTGACCGGCCCGGCGTTTTTTTAGCCACTTCACACCGGCTAATGAGCGCGCAGTCAATCACGTTTCGCGCGCGTGTATAATAACAGGAGCGCCGGAAATTCTGAATCACATTCGAGTTTCGTATCGGGTATAGCGGCTGGGAATATGCTAGGTAGTTCGAAGTGTCAAAAAAGAAACACTAAAGCGCGCGTTGGAGGTTGTCGACTTGGCGGACACGTCGTCCGACGTGTGTGTGTGTGTGTGTGTGTCACATCCGGAGACTACGGAACCGGGTCAGTGGATGGAAAACGGCGCGAATAAATCGCATTATCGCGAACGGACGACAGTCCGTTGATGAACGTATCTAAATTCGTATCGCGGTCTCGTCGCGCGATTTCTCACACATCAGAAATCATTTTCGAATATTCAATGGCGCAATGTGCGCGCACGAAAATTGTGTGTGTGTGTGTATTCCGTTGACGCGCTGTGGTACGCGTTGATGCACTCGGGGCAGGAATAGATTGCAACTTGTTGCCAGATGTGCGGCGCGCAAATAATCGGAATCGTTACTTCCGGCGTTGTAATATATATATCCTTAACTCCGAAAAGAAATATGTAACTTTACCTCGCAAAGAGAATTTCTATATATGCGTTCTGTTTAACTCGCCGCGACTGCATATCCTCTGATTTATAATTGCAACTTACTTTCTTTTCGTTTTTTTTACGCGGCGGGCGGCGAGACGGATCGCACCCTCGCGCGCGAAACAACAGAAGCAATACAAGATCCAACGAGGCACAACGAGGTTTCTAAATTGAATCAAGGCGCGGGTGCGAATTCGAGAGAGTCGTACTCCGAGTCACACCGAGAATCGATCGGAGGCTCTTGGAGACAGAAAGAGAGAGAGAGAGAGAGACCACCATCTCTCCTCCTCGCCGCGCGAATTCTTCGCCTCTAAGGTTTTTTACGAGCGCCTCGGGGTGAGAATCGCGCATAATGCGCGAAACCGGTTCGGAAATCCATCCCTTTAGAAGCCGCTAACTCGGCCGTGTTACCGCGGCGCAATTATCGGCGAGACATCGAGATAGGCTATATACATACACACATTATACATATATGTGTGTGTGTATATATATATATATATATATATGTATATAAAGACGACGATGGCAACCCTCCTGAGACGAGGGAACGTTAATTGAAATGAAACCGTGCGAACGAAAAATTCTATGGGGCGAGTTTTATGCCGGTCTGCTTCTCTTCCGCGCCTCGCTTGCCCTCGAGCCCTTCTTGTTTCGTATCTCGACTTTGTGTCACTCGCTGAGAGAAGATGGATAGCCGCGATTTTTTTCGAAGATCCGGCAGCCGCGTGTTCGTTTCTCGCGTCGGGAAAAAAATTTTCGCGAGAAAACGCGCGAGAAGGCGCGAACTTTTCACAATCGACGTGAGTAGTTCGTTCTAACTCGCGAAGATCTCCTGACGGAAGATGCTCGAGGGAAGATAACCAATGAATTGTTAACGAGAGAGAGAAGAAAGAGATATCTGTGCTCGTATCTGAAATAACTCGCGATCTAAATTTGCACGTCACACCGCGGCCAAAGTAGCCGCGCGGCAAGTAGCGAGAGAGAAAGAGGTGAAGAATAAGTACAATTCCACGAGGCAAAAATAAACGACGTTGTAATACGAAATTGTTAGTTTGCAGGGAAAGCTTTTCATTGCTTCTTCGATAATTAAGAAACGTACTTTATCGCTCGGAAATAAACTCGACGCGCAAAATTCGAGAGAAAGAGCGCGACGGAATTTTTGTTTCCGGTCATTAAACCCGGTGGTGTTAATTAAAAGGGGCGGCGATTTGCAAACGAACTTCCGAGGTGACGATCGAAATCTCGCGCGCGCGCGCGCGCGTTCTCTCTCTCCGAGATCGACGATCTTATCGTATCGATCGAGAGAGTCGATCACGCGATGTGACACGAGGAGCGAAACGTTAGCAACAAATTACTGTTAACATGTCGTGACGCGGCGACGAGTGACGTCGGCGTTCGCAGGCTCGCCGTTCTCTTCTTTCTCTCTCTCTCTCGACAATTATCGTAATTATCGCAATTAAACGTCCTGTCGCGCCAACTGTTAATTACGGCCGAGCTCGGTTTCCCGGAATGTTCCCCGTCGTTTGTCGCGTGAAACGAATTTACCGTCTACGTACACATTGTTTACACGGAGAGAAACGGCGCGTTTTCTCGATGCAGAGCGAGCGCGCGCACTAATGGCACGCTATAAATATAAAACTTTCCGTGTATATATACATATATATATATATATATATATATATATATATATGTATATATACACGTCACTGGAAAAGAGTAAGAGAAAAAGGGAGAAAGAGAGAGAGAGAGAGAGAGAAAAAAAAATCGAGGCGTCCCCGCGTTGTTTCGACGCGCGAGCAATTTATGCCCGCACGCCGCCGACGCACGTTCACACTCGGCGACGACCGAGATATTGATTGATATCGAAGGCTTTAATTATAACATCGGTGCCGCGGCGCGTGAGACGGGATTTACGATCGTTGGCGTGTCGCGTGAGGATTTCCAAACTCTATTAACACACGTCGTCGTTGCCAAACATATCCCTGGGATTACGCGCGATGATGTGTGGCAGGCAGCTTCGCGCGATTAACAAATCACACGTTGATCGACTCAACGTAAAACAACAAAAAAAAAAAAAACGATTACGAGAGATTTATTCTCTGTCTCTTTTGAGAAAAGAATCAATTGCGTAAGTGAAAAAAAAAAAAAAAAAATTGTTTCTCAAACAAAAAAATTCCTGTTAGACGCGAAGTGTCGAACGCGCTCGAGAGGGAGTGGAATGTTGTTTTGCGTCGTGTTGTTTGAGAGATCGCGCGACACAAGCGTCTTACGGATTTACCATTGTCGCGTGTCCGCGTGAGGATTTTAAATGTAACGTCGCGTCGAATCGCGGCTAATCGGATTTTTTTTTTTTTTTTTCCGTCAGTCCGTCGCAACGGCGCGGCGGCGATAATGGAATTACCGCGCGGGGGTCAGTACTTAATTACTACGATGCGTACACGATGTCGTGCGTGGCGGCGCAACGTTTGCTCGCAACGATTTTCGCGCGAAAACGAGGATTTCTTTTACACGATTTTAACGCCGCCGCGAAACTTTTTCGACACGTAAGCTATATACGTAAGAGACGTGAAAAATTAAGTTTAACGGAAGGAAAAAAAGATGCGCTAAGCGAGGAAAAGCGAGGAAGAGAAGGAGGAGGAGGAGGAGAGAAGAAGGTCGAGGGTATTCGTTAGGACGCGTTTCCGACGGTTAACTTTCCGATTGCGGACAGAAACGCGCGGGACTACGATGCCGTGTCGAGTGGAGAGACGATCGAAACCCAAGTCGAAATAACTCCATTTCAGGGCGGACGACGACGGATTACACGACGACCCCTATCTTCCGGGAAGAGCCGATCGATAATCTCCCTCCCCTTTTTTCCTTCTCCCCCTTCCACCCCCGCGGCTTCTCTCGACCCGGGGGCACGGATTGCACGCCGATCGAATTCGCTAATCGCCCACGGTCTCGTTCTCCATTGATCATTTCTCCTTGCGCGAGACGGACATGTCGGGAGGAATTTCTTTTCCTCCTGGCTTCTCGCCCTCTCTCTCTCTCTCTCTCTCTCTCTCTCTCTCTCTCGTCCGGCGGGCGCGCTATTCCTCTTCACGGAGGAGCGCTAATTGATTCTCCTGAGAAACGCGGTAATTGATCAACGCGGGGCGCAAATTTATGGCCGAATAAAACTGTAATTAAACTTGACGAATCACAACCTCGGATCGTTAATTTCGGGGAGTAATTGCTCAAAGTTTCCGACAAAGAGAGCGTGTGTGACACGCGTTATTGAAAAAAAAAAAAAAAACGTTATGAAATAATCTTTTTTCCAGATAGCTAAATTGAAACATTCGCGCGCTACTTTTGTGCTCATTTATTTTCCCCGGGAATCCCCGAGCGCGCGGGTCTTCGCGTAAATCTTCCGAATCGTCTCGAAAATTTGGTGTTTCCGATCGAAATCGGGCGAGAGGAACCGCTGCGTACGCGTGTAATCACGTGATCGCGTAACCGTAGGATAATGACAGGCGGCGCCGGTTCGTTACAAATTAATGATCGACCCGCGGAGGCTAACGGGGGGCGGAGGGAGGGAGGGCAATGGGACCCCGTGATTTCGTAACTGATTTCACGGCGTAGCTGCCAGCCTTCTTGCACGCACGCACGCACGCACGAACTCACGTTTAAAGCGCGTACGTGTGTGAGTATGTAGGGCCTCACATTGTGACACACGCGCGTCGCGGAAGCACGCATCGACACTGAAGCGGATTTTTTCACGTGGAATTTGCGTCCCTTTGTCTGTGTGACGTGAGAAACATTGTGCGCGAAGGGGGCAAACCTCCGCTCGGGGGCCCCCGATCGAACCGATCGAACCTTTCTTTTTCCGAGGGACCCTTCTTTCTGAACTCGATATATTTCTGCCCCTTCGTGAAAGGGACAACGGACTCGGGGATGAATCGAACAGTTGCCACCTGCCAACCGATTTTTTTTTATAATTGTCTCCGAAATGGCTACGAGCATAAATCGGACGAGGTAACGTTTAATCGCGTTAGTTTCTCGCATCAAGTTATTTATCTTTTGTTAAACATATTTTTTAATTACTTAATTTTCGGTGACACAATTTTAATCAATCACTTTTTTAATGTTTTGTATCGCCCAAATTTAATTACGGAAATTATAAATTACAGAAATAATTTTCCAAAACCTTGTTACATTGCGTACATTTGTCCGTTAAATAGACGTGTGTGTTACTTATTGAAATAAAACTACAAAAAAAAAAAAAAAATCGAAGTTATAATCCCGCAGGTGCGCTTCTAAAAGACGCTGCAGAATATAGTCTGACACAAAACCACGTCGAATCGAGACGAATAAGAGAAGGCTAGAGGCTTCGGATGGAAAGTAGAGAAACAGCGGCAACAAGACGAGCGGGGTGGCGGGAGAGGAGGGAAGACGGGTGGCTCGTCGTATAAAGAAAGGATCGAATAGAAGGAAAAGAGAGATAAAGGAGAACCGTAGCGGAGTGACGGGAGGGGTGCCTCCTTGCGGATCAATCGATAGGGAAATATCGACATAGGGGTGAGACGTGAAGGAGAGACGAAGGGAGGGAAAGGGAGATGAAAAAAGGAAAAAAGCAACCGGGGGGGAGGGGGGGTAAGATGAGGAACACGAGGAGGCACAAAGAGGAAAGGAAAGCGATGCATCGGCGACAACGGGCGTCGGGGGAGGGTTACGGATGCATGAGAGATGACATTACTCGAGAAGAATGCGAGAGGGGTGTCCCCTTTCTTTGTTTGAATCGTCGCCACGTCGGGAACGTCTCTTTGAGAAAAGAAACGAGAAAATGTCGCGCCACCTTCTTCGCGTCGATCACGCGCGTCGCCGTCTCCGTAAAGTGTAATTAGACGATTGTTTGAAATCCGCGGCTTTTTACTTGCGAGCAAGCGACGAGACCAAAGACGTAATAAAACTGACCTCGATCGGTCTCGCAGTTGGCGCGACTGTTTTTCCGTTACGCACTGCCTGATGTTTATCGCGTAATTGATGATTGTTTTTTCTTGTTGTTGTTGTTGTTTCGTACTCGAGTTAATTACTGCGACAAAAATCGATTAGACGGACGCTATCGCGTGAGGGGAGGAGGAGGAAAAAAAGTGTTGCCGAAAGAAACGAAAGGAGGACGTAGGCTAGAGAGACACACACTGGTCTTAAACGATCTTAAGCCGAACTTTCCTCAGACTTATTCCCCGGAGTCTTTTAATTCCGAGGATCAACGTGTCCGTTTTAGAAGATCAAAAACGCGAGCGAAAAGAGAGAAACAACACCAGGGAGAAAGAGAGAGAGAGAAATATTCGCACATCTCTGCGTTAAATGTCAAACTTTGTTTTCGTCAGAATCATTTCTCACGTAAACATTTAAAAAACCAAAAAAAGCCGAAACAAAAAAGAAAGATAAATTCGAGCCGAGCGAATATAATAATACACGCGAATGTGAACACTCTTTTTTCCTCTTTCTCTCTCTCTCTTTGTGTGATGCGCGTCGACGAATATGCAACGGCTGATTGGTAAAATCGGCGGTATCGATCGAGAGGTTCTCACTTCGGTTC
The DNA here is from genome assembly GCA_014825475.1 of Pseudomyrmex flavicornis. Classification (NCBI taxonomy): domain Eukaryota; kingdom Metazoa; phylum Arthropoda; class Insecta; order Hymenoptera; family Formicidae; genus Pseudomyrmex; species Pseudomyrmex flavicornis. The sequence continues at coordinate 27,053 of QVNW01002211.1, forward strand.
GCGGCACGTCCGCGGGAATGTTGCCGTCTATGAAATGCTCGGGTCAGGAACCTCGAACCGCGGATTCATGCGAGCCAAGCTTTGAAATGCAGTCGAACGACTCTCGATCTCGCGCGAATCTTTCTTTCTCTCTCTCTCTCTCTCTCGTACGCGCGCCGCGCGCACGGTCTCTCGGTGCTGCTGCTATCGAACCCTCCTAGGTTTTCTAGCGAAATCAATCGGCGCGCGGCAATCGGATGACCCGCGGGCACGTACGCCGACGGATTTAAATTGCAAATTGATTTCGCTTCTTTGTAGTCAGCCACCTAGTGCGTACCACCTATCTCCGATACGTGACGCGGTAGCTCGACATGCACATCTCGCGCCGCGCCGCGCGAACTTCTCTTCCCGGAATTGGCTCTAATCTCAAACGTGCCGGACTCCGCTGACAGGTGTGCTGTGTGGAAAATCCGACGACATCTTCAGGTCTTTTTTTTTCTTTCTTTCTCAACGCACGCACGTCGGAGAAGGGTATCATCGATCATCGGCGCATCGTAATGACGTCTTTGTACGAAAAGCGCGACGAGTTGTGCTCTCGGTGAGATATGACTCGAAAGATATTAAAAAACAAAATTTCTCCACACGAATATACTCTTGATTAGCTTCGTACACGTCTTTTTTAAACTTTTGTGTGTGTGTGTGTGTGTGAGCGGGCGTTGAAGTTTTGACGAATCTCGCGGCAGAAAAACGAAGTGAATATTTTTAGTAAAAAAAAAAAAAACCGATATGTATATTGTAACAAGGTAGAAATGTGTGACCTTCCCCCAACATGGTATGTAACGCATCTACATATTTGCAAGCGGCGCTGCCGAGCAAAGTGCTGAATCAGTCACGACATCTTTGAGCCCAAACCCATCAAAACTTTTGCACTCGACCAATATACTTTCAACAACTATTTGTTCTCGTTACGCGCGAGACTTTAACAGGTGTTGCCGAATAAAAAAAAAAAAAAAAAAAGAGTGTGCGCATTAATAAATAACACGTTGAAATTGTTTGTTGCATACAACTAGTTTGTTGCATGTACATTGCAAAGAAGTTATGCTCGCAAACAATCTGGTTTTTTTTTGTGTGTCTTATGATTTATGTCGCAAGAAAAAAATCGTGTTTATTGAAATGAAAATGCTAATTTACTCCGAGAGTCTCGGTACTTTATTATTTTATATTGCCTAGAGAAAAAAAAGAAAAAACATCTTCGCTTAATGACGCATTTTCATCACGCGGGCGCGCCATTTGCATATTCGAGTGAGTTCTTTTTTTCTTGTTTTTTTTTTTTTTTTACACTTCGTCAAAATCGCGAACGTAGTTAGTTCTGTTGTCAGTCTCTCGCAAAGTTTCTCGATAAACAGAGATAAGAAGCGCGAGAAGATAAAGCGCGTGTCTCTCTTGCAACCCTGACTCGTTACGTGTGTGCGCTTCGAACCTGAGGGAATATCTGAGGATCGCCGTCGAAAAGCCGGGTGGTCGGTTCGTCCAAGCGCGTACTTTCTTTTTTCGCGCGCGCGCGGACCACCCTCTCCCGACTCCGTTATTATTTTTTTTGTATTTCTCACTCGCGCTTTGATACAGCGACGCGATATGCTTGCATGTATCATCGTTACACGCGATCCGCCGCGCATTCTCTTTCTTTCGCGCGCCGCGCGAGGAAATCCTTAATGCGACCCTCAAAGGGAGGCAGTAAATTACAAAGTAACGAGGCTCGACAAAGGAAGACTCTTAAACGCCATTACCGAGCATATACCTAGTTTAACGCGTGTTGGCGAGAAAAACCGCGCGCGTATATGTATATATGTATGTATAAGAAAGTTCGAGCTAAATTATTCGTGTTCTATTTGTAAAAGGAAATCTTGGGAACGATATTTATAGCGATCGCACGCGCGCGCTGCCGTTCATATTTTATAATCCCTTCAACCCGACGACTAAATCGAGTCGTGTCCTTATTTTAAGATCGTCGTTTTCATTGCTGAGCTACCGATATGGTCCTCCCCTCCTCTCCCTTTCTCCTCCTCTCACGGTGTACACGGTTACGTAATCATCTCGCGCGCTTCAATTCTTTTCTGCGGCGTTGCGACGCAACGCAATAAAACACGTCGCGTCAATCATCAGATAATAACGGATAATTATGTGGCAATTAAATCTTTTGCATCGCCTTCGTATCGTAAAAGCTGAACGCGCGTTGCAATTCGTCGGCTACATTGTCTGCGGGTATAATGTACCACAACTGATTTTAATTACAAATTTTAATCGCGTTTCTTGCTGCCACGCGCAACGTCTTGCCAACGCGCGCGTCCCTGCTTTATCGGAGAAACGTGACGCGTGTTGTTTCGGACTTTTTGCACGGACGCCTTTACAGAAATAAATGTGACGACGGTTGCGAATAATTATCGCAACGATTGCGAACGATCAACGCGCGTTAACAACAAATATGCTAATATTACACACATCCGCACTTATTTCTTCGATTCGTCCGACAATGCCTGTAAGTCATCGCGCGCGTCAAAGAATTGCAATTCACCTTTGATTCATTAATTACGGTTTTTTTTTTTTTTTTTTCGTGTTTTCCGCTGCGTCTATTATTGTGTGCGACGAGTCCGCACACACTATCATTTCAACCTATTTTCTTCCAGTTTATGTTCGAGAAGCACAGGTAAAAAAAATATATATAAAAATATATTGCGAAAATTTGTCATAATTTAATATTCTATAATTATGTTATAACTATAACGTAATTGTAATTTTTATAATCATATACAATGGATAAAATGTGGGTCATTCGCAAACATGTTGATGCAAAACAAACATCTAACACAAATCTTTCAAATTTCCTCAGTTCCTCTAATTATTGCGTTGTAAATAATTTATGTTGTGTGTATTTTCAAAAATTAATTTCGCACGCGTACAATCAACACACGTACTCTCATTGACCGAATAACTCTTTTATGGTTTACTATAAAAACTTGCGATTTACAAATTTGTTTAAATAATTATATTGTGTGAATTTTTAATTATATCAGTAAAAAAAGTTATTCCATTAGAGCATCACGCGAATTCTATTTTAATCTCTCCTATACGATTTTCTACACGAAACCAAACTGCGATACATCCAAGTGTGTAAGCGTATGTGTGTGTGTGTGAACGCGCGACGAGAAACAGAAACTCATCATTTTTCTTGGGTGTCGAAAAATAAAACTAGCCAAGAATCGATCTTGCGGCACGACTGGCACGCGCAGTCACCGCGTGATTATCCGTCGTAAGTGTCTCCTCGCCGCGTCTTCGAGTCTAATCTACACGATGGACACTTCGCAGAAAAGTCCATCGCGGCGAACAACCCGTTTACCGTCGCCTACGACGGATCGTTCCGGGGGCGACTCGTTTCGCGCCTCGGGTCCGCGCCTTAACAACGCGAGCCCTAACAATGAAACCTCAAGAAAAACGATCCTCGTGTGTTGGTGCCACAAGAGGATTGAAGAGGAGAGGGGAAGAAAGGGAAAGGAAGAAACGGAGCCCCCGATGGGTTTCTTCGCGCGGCGCTTAACGACAATTTCGATCGTTTACGACTTTAATAATTTAGGCGCGGCTCTGCTCGCGAGGCTCGACACGTTTTCGGTCGTAAACCGCGCGACTAAATCCGTATTTATGGGGAAGAGGAGGGCAGCCACACGGCCTCCGTCTCTTTCCTTTCACGTTCTTTCGCTTCGCTTCTCGTTCCTCCTTCGCTTGATCGCGGGCGCGGAAACGAAGGGGAAGAACCACCGAGCCACAGACCGAAAACGGTCCGAGAAGAGACTCCGCGGGACTTGACCCTCTCTCGTGCCTTTAACGACCGATCGATCCGTGAGTTTGTCGCACGAAAAACCACCTCTGCCTTGTATTTTTGCGCGCGCGCGCACGTGCGTGCGTGCATACACTCGCGCAAGAACGCGGTTATTTGCATTCATTAATCAGCATGCAATTCATTAATCAAATCGCGCGAGAGCGCGCGAGGTTGCGCAACGCGTCAATCGCCGCAGCGTCGATGCTCGACGCGAGAGCCGTCACGATCGAAGCCGTTAATTAATTCGTCGTTCGGTCGTACGATCTGCATTTAGATCGAATTGCTCGCGGAATTCGATCGATTAAGCGGCGGCAATCGCAATATTGCGATCGATCGCGCGCGCGCACACACGCGAATTGATTATCAAATTATCCGCGATTTGCTAATTATTTTCTGAATCCGGCACTTTCTCCGCGGAGAGCACAAATGCGGATGCTAACGCGGAGGTTTGCGCGCGAGGTTTCTAAGTTTAGAGCCGCGAATGTGCAGATGTGGAGCGGAGCACAGCGCGCGCGCGCGCTTGTTAATACCGAGAGAAGAAAAAGGGAGTCAAAAAGGAAGGTTCGCGCGCTCTGGCCAGCGATCGCGCGCGCGACCGGTATTTTTATGATCTCACCGATGTTTACGAGGCGTGGTGTTATAAATTCGTCAATTTAAATTCATCGAGCGGCGTACGAAACACACACTGTGTTCGGCGGCTTACAATAATCACATAGTTAAATGGCGGTCCGCGCGCGGCGCGTCTGTAAATTAACGGCTTCAAAGACGATCTACTTGTCTCGCAAAAATTGATAAAAATCGATTTATACGAGTTTGTTTACAACTAGATGACAGGATATTCGAACCGACAGATTAAAATATCTTTTATCGAAAGAAAGAGAGAGAGAGAGAGACCAAAGTCTCCGTTCTGCTTCATAATGCAAAGCGCGGCCAAAGATAGACGCACACAAGGCGCGCTTTTGTGTGCGCTTCGCCAAAGGATTGGCGAAGGATGCGAAGTCGATAAAACGCGTCGGAATCTAATGGCGCGCGGACGCGAATACTCGCGCGCGGGTGGAAAGAGTTGTTAAACATTTTCGGTGACGCGCGCTCGCCGCGCATCCGGTATCTGGAGTTACGGCACTCGCGCGCTTCGTGGTATAATTAGCAGCCGGTCCCGCGCAAAGTCCCCTCCCCCCTGCCCCCTCCCTCCCCCGCCGAGAGAGAGACCGCGGAGACTCCCCGCGCGTGACACATTTTACGCGACTCTCCGATCAGATCTCGACTGGTTTAAACAATGTTTACGTGAAATTTTGTTGACAAAATTTCGCGCTTCTTCGCGAGAAAAACAAAATGTCAAACGTTGACTCACCGTCGCGCGCCAGCTCGCCAAAGAAGATTTTTGACAATTTGCGCGTTCGACGATCAAAATTTTCGAGTTGGATTTCAAATCCAACGGCGCGATTTTATTTCCGAAATCTGAAGAAAAAAAAAAACAAAAAAAACGACACGGCGGAAAGAAATTTTCGAGCAAAATCATCGTAAATGGTCACATCTTGACGAGCTGTCGCGCCAAACATCACGCGCGACAATGAGTCGGGGCGTAATCTCGAGAAATATAAAACTCGGCGATGGTTGTTTCAACTATGTTTGAATAGCTCGTGAGAGTGACTTACTGAGGTCGTAGACAGTAGAACTCATCTACGCTCCTTCGGGTCCTTTACGTCCTGCAACAAAAAGACGACATTAAAGGGTTAGTAACGCGCAACGAATACGAAAAGAAAGTACGCGCGCGCGTGTGTGTGTCCAAAAACGTCTAATTACAAGACAATAATTAATCAAACTGACAATGGTGCTTCGTGTTGCGTAAAGACGGTACAACAGCGCGGTCGCAACAATGCGCATCGCGCAGACAATATTCGCGAGGCAAGCCCCATTTCTAATCGTCTCTCCGCGCGTAAGTACGTACGAGAAAGAAAAAAATGCGACGACGAGAACCCTTTTCAACAGTGGTTCCTCAAACACCCGAACAAACACAACAATGGGCGGCGGAGAAACAATGGACCGTCTTAATCAGCATAATTTCCGAGTCCCGAAAGCGTTAAGAAGAGAAGATTCGTCGCTGCGAGAGGAGGAGGAAGGACGCGGAGGAATAAAAGAGAGAGAGAGAGAGAGTGAGAAAGGGAGCGTGACGTGTGCTGCCGGAGCAATTAAAGCGACATTAATTAATTGTTAGCATAACAATGCGCAGGGACGTACAGCGCGTTGAGAAAACGGGCGAGAGATAGAGAGAGAGAGAGAGAGAGAGAGAGAGAGAGAGAGAGAGAGAGAGAGAGAGAGAGAGAGGGCCTTCATAAATTTACATGTCCTTCGCGGCGAGAATCATTTTTTACAGCCGTTAAGAGAACGCGCGAAGAAAGAGAAAGGAACGAAGAGAAGAGAGGGAAGGAGGGAGGGGAGGGGAAAAAGTTTGCGGACCTACAGCAACGACCGTATTACGGGTCCCCATGGTGTTGTTCATAATAACCATCGATGTCTCTCCGTGGGCGCGAGAGGTGCCCCCTCGAGGTCCGACCTCGTTATCCACCCCGCGTTTCAATCGGGATATTTTTTTTTATTTTTTTTTTTTTACGTTCGCTACCCAAACTATAACTTTTGCGCCGTTTTCTCTTTTTTCTTCCCTCGGATCCGCGAATTGTGTCTTTCCTCCGTGATATTTTCACTATTTATTACTTTTATTAAAAACTTTTTTTCTTTACTAAAACCTCACACTCCGGAGAAGATTATATTCTCGTCTCTCTCTCTCTCTCTCTCTTTCTCTCTCTCTCCGGAGATTTCTTTTTCCGATAATTTACAACGTTGGCATCTCTTACGAGATCTCGAAATATAGCGGCCGGGTCTTTTCAAATGTGAAATTTAAAAAGCAATAAATACATGACTGAGATCCTATTAACCTAGAAAGAGAATAATTAATGCTTCGGCTTCTGACGATGGGATAAACGCGCGTGGCATAGGGCCAGAAGGCGTAGAAAAAATAAAACTAAAAAAAAAACATGACACTTCGTGACGAAAAAACATCCTTAACGCGATTCGCGATAGATTAGACGAAGGAAGGATTTGTCCGGGGCTCGTTAATTTTAGACCGCGAAGGAATTCTATTTTTCGATGTAACAAATACGATTTGCCCGACTAACAGTTGTTGCTGTTGTTTCGGTAAAATAAACCGCGGAGCGTTTATTTCTGTATTCAATATGTTCCCGCGAAAAATCTCTCTCGGGGGGAGGGGGGAGGGAAGGAAAAAAAAGAAGCTGTTTTTGTAACGACACTCTCGAATATCGAGCGAATGCGTTCAAAAAAATAGCGCGCGATCGTAATGTGAGATGGACGTGGGTGGTTTAGCGTGTTGCGCGCCTTTACATATAGTTATTTTTAATGTCCTCTAACGTCCGAAAAGAGGAATGCGCGCGCGCTACGGATATTTTTGCATACACATGCGCGCGAATTTTTCTATTTGCAAAGTTCGAAAGGGAGGGGAGAGTTTTTTTTGTTTTGCGGCTTTTTTTGACAGAAATCGACAGCTTTTCGAATTAAAATATCATGCGAATGAGTGACACACATCCACTTCATATACCCGACCCTTCAAATAGCTTTTATGCCCGTTTATTATGTCGGCGTTCTGGCAAGACTCCACTTGACAACTCGAAAAACACGATTTTGGGACACAAACGTAATTATAGCTTTACAGCCATTGTAAAAGTCAGCCACTTAATAAAATCGTCACTGATTTCCACGCGAATGATCATGTCGTCTATTTTTGCGGGTGATGAACAAATTATTGACCAGGATGTGGTTTTTTCGCAAATTTGTGAAACTTCACACACACACACACGTAGAAGAATTTCTTAAAATACGGAATGTGGATCGAACTTATTATAGATTTCGATTCCGCGTAAGCACAACAATTTTCCTAATTAATATCGAGATATACGTCAAAATAAAAAATGCGGCGGCGGTTTTAAAACCTCAATAACTCATTCGTGCCTAAACATCGATAATGTTATTCCACGCGCTCGCTAATACGCGCCCGGCGAAATTAATTTCCTAATTACCAAGTAATATATGCATCCAAACATCATTAATCGTGTTTTCTTCCGAGCGATTAATTTACATGCCGCATAATAAAATCGTTATTATTAACGATCCGGAATAACCTCGCGCGCGCGCGCGCTCGTCGACGACGACGACGCCTCATTACGCCTCTGTCGCCGTTATAAAATAACACCGCCGTGGATACTCGCGTGCGGCCCAGTGGAAAAAAAAAAAAAAAAAACCCGCTTCTTACCCTCCCACCCCCGCGAACCTATCAAATGTTTGCTCCCAAAACTCTCTTCCTTTCCAGACACTCCGGTGCTCGAGACTCGTCCGCCCTTTCTCTTTCTTTTCGCAAATCTCTTTCTCTCCGGTATTTTATACGCGTGTGTCTTGGCATTATCATATCGCGCGCGCGTGTGCGTGCGCGTGAAAACACACACACACACACACACAGTGTGACGAGCGCGTGGGCGAAACGAGCAACCGAACCGCACCAAGTGGACGCGTCTCTCGCCTCGGCTCGAATTAATAAACAGCAACGTATAAACGCCTACGTCCGCCCCCTTTCTCCCGCAAGCCGATTTTCTACGTGCTGGTAGTCGATAGTCCGGTAAAGGACAACTTCCTGCCTCGACGGGGGGGACTTTTACCCCCTTCCCCCTCTCGGATGCACCGCGCACCGATCGGTTAGGTGGACCGCCCGTGGCGATCCCCGTCGGAGGCTTCCGAATTCCCTCGCGAATCAACAGGACGATGATCGTTACCGGTGATGACCCCTTCGATTTTACCGAATCGCCGTAAACCCACGGCGGGAGTCGCAGCGGGAAACGCGCGACGTTTCGTCTCAAACGCGTAAAAAACGATTTTCATTAAGAGAGAGAGAGAGAGAGAGAGAGAGAGAGAGGAAGGGAGAAAAAGTGCGAATAACTGACGTTTCAACTTTCTGTTTGTGGAGCAAATCCTTTGTCGATCACACACACACACACACACACACACACACCACGAGAGAGGCACCGCGACGATAATAATCCGATTGACCCAGATCGAGGACGAGGCTTCCCGGTATCGCTTTCTGCGAAAATCTCGATCGCGTCGGCGGCGCTCGGTAGGTATCGTTTGGTTATTACGCGCGCCATATCGCTTTCTATTTGTCGACGCGCAAGCTTTTCTAGTTGAAATTCCTCATCCAAGGACTATATCGCTCCGAGGCGTTTCTCTTTGTAAAACAGGACGCGCGCGCGTACGAGCTGTGTGTGTGTGTGTGTGTGTGTGTGTGTGTGCAGGGCGCGCACGCGTAGCGTTGAATAATTAACTCCGGTTCGCCGCCGTCGGTTTTATCGTAATTATCGCGTTCCCGCCAGGCAGCGGCCGAGATCGTAGATCGAGATGATCGACGAACGCGCGTGGACAAAGTCGCGACAGGCGAACGAATAAATACACGTTCCCCGACACGTCGCGTTTTGCTATGAAAATTCACCGTGCGAGTGTCGAAGCGAAAGGTTGTTTCTCGTTCGCATTGCGTGCGTTTCTTTCGGACATAACAATGGAACGCAGCGCGCGGACTTCGCCTCGGAGAGAGAAAGAGAGAGAGAGAAAAAACGTAGGGAGATTTTAAAAATAATAATTTCTGTTATTCGCCCTATTTTTATTTCTTTTTTTTTT